>CABFWO010001693.1:0-105517 GCA_902155825.1 Timema genevievae
TTCATCAAAATCGGTCCAGCCGTTTAGGAGGAGTTCAGTGACATACACACGTACAGAAGAATTATATATATTAAGATTATCAATTTATTATTAACACTAATGAGATGGCTTAAGGGGAATTGTGCATAGGATTATTTTTGAGAAAACATTTTTTTTTTCTCAGCAAGACTAATTATTTTTTTATTTTTTAAAAATATTTATATAATTTTTTAATTTCTAATTTACTTTAAAATCTGTTTTAACTCATTAAATTTGATTAATTTATTTTTCTAAAACCATAATTTTTATGTATTTCATTTTTATATTTGATTTAAAAGCTTACTTTAGATTAAAGTGTAAATATTTCAAATTACAATCACATACATACTTTTTAAATAATTAAATATTACTTCCACATTTAAAAAATAACCTTTTTTTAAAGCAATTTGTGATTATTTATATAATTGTTATCTTACTGTGTTAAGGTTTCAAATTTATATCAATTTTCTGGTGGATTAGTAGTGAACTCTGAATTGTAGGAGGTCAATCCCCTTCCACCCATATTGTGACATGAAGAATGAGCAAGTGAACTGCTTGTCTAAAGCACAAGACGGGTGGAAGGGGGGGATTTACCTCCTCCAATTTAGAGTGAGGCGCCTGCTGGACATAGGAGGCGGGATACTTTTCCGTGGGCCACCCTGTATTATAAACAAAAACAAATAAGGATACTTTACCTAAAACAACACAATAGCATAAAAAGTAAGATTTTCTCCATAATGCAAGAATCCAATTCACACAAATATATTATACACAAAAAACAAATAAGTGTACTTTACCTAAAACAACAAACAAAGCATCACAAACTATTCTGTGATGCTTGCTATAAGTTCGGCGTCTCATAAATGGCATGTTTATAGCTGCTGTTATTCCTTCCAAATGAGTAAGTCCACTCCCAACACTTAGAACACCTGACACAGCTGATGCATTATCCTCCATTCTTGGGTGACCTGGTGGTCTAGGGGTAAGGTGTCAGACCTCTGTGCTGGGGGTCCGGGCTTCTATCCTCGGTCCTGGCACAGATTTATCTGATTGCCAAACCCTTCCTTCACCTCTGACAAGACGTGTATTAATCACAACTTGTGAAAGTGAGGAATGCCAGGCATCCACCGTGGTTCGGATCCCACGTTAAACTGTAGGTCCTCCATTTCATCTCACAATCACCCCACCATCACACATTAGCGCAAGTGCGTATAAACCGAACGGGTAGTAAGACGCGGTGCTAATAACAACTTCCAATCTTAATTTGTCGGGCGGATCTTCTGTGTAGATTTCTTTCTCTATGTTACAAACATTACACGTTAAATAAAGGCAGCTTCGCAGTCCTTGCCTTATTTCTTTCTTTAGTTTCATATTTTTCCATTTGCAACCAAGTGACCCGTGTTATGTCAATGAACTGAATGCTTCCAAAAAGTACGAAATTTCAACAATCCTTTTATCAGTGTTGTCAATGTTTTGATCATCGCAATTTTCATTTGTCGGTGTAATATTTTAGACTATCAATCCATAATCATCAAGAATGCATTCATTGTTGTCATTCTGGCTGTCTATGTAAACTATTTTCTTCAGCAACACATCATTTTAGTTGAGATTCTTGACAATTAAAAAAAAACTATAGCTCTCAGTTTTTTTTAATTAGGTCTAGAATGATGTTTTCTTCGATACATTTTCTCCATTCAAAAAAATGCAAAGCCTACACAACATTGACAAAATGACAAAAACTTATAAATGAGAGTTTTAAATGTATTAAATAAATATGTACAGTGGCGCAGGAACGTTTTTATTTGGGGGGGTAAAAATAACCCTGTGCTCTTATTGAGGATAACATTTTTAAGATTAAAAAAAGAACAGGAAAATGTAATACAGCTGTCCCTCACAATACGCGAATGATTGGTTCTGATAAATAATCACGTAACACGAGAACGCAATTGAAATGATTTTAACATAAGTGAAATAGGGATTACTCAAAAGGAAATAAAAACCTAAAACTTGCAAATGAATGTCATTTTTAAAATTTATATAACTAGTACAATGCATTAGGTAGCCTACACCTATTGTCAATCTTCAATCCCCTAAAATTTGTAAACAAACACAATTTTTAATCAATGTATATAATTAACACAATGCTACAGGTACACTTACTGTTAATCTTCAATCGCATGATAAAATAACTATATTTGGCAAATCTGGATTATCACTATCTTGCTCTTGACGGTAAGCTCTTGATCTCTTGAAGGTCCTGGGACGGTAAGCTCTTGATCGCTTGAAGGTCCTGGGATGGTAAGCTCTTGCTCTCTTGAAGGTCCTGGGACGGTAAGCTCTTGATTGCTTGAAGGTCCTGGGATGGTAAGATCTTGATCTCTTGAAGGTCCTGGGACGGTAAGCTCTTGCTCTCTTGAAGGTCCTGGGACGGTAAGCTCTTGATCTCTTGAAGGTCCTGGGACGGTAAGCTCTTGCTCTCTTGAAGGTCCTGGGACGGTAAGCTCTTGCTCTCTTGAAGGTCTGGGATGGCAAGCTCTTGCTCTCTTGAAGGCCTTGGGATGGTAGGTTCTTGCATTTTTGAAGGCGCTGGGACGGTAAGATCTTGCTGGCATGAAGGCCCTAGGATGGTAGGCTCTTGCTTTCTTGAAGGCCCTTGGATGGTAGGCTTTAGTTCTTCGAGAGACTCTTGGACGATACGCTCCTGCTTTCTTGAAGGTACTGGGATGGTATGCTCTTGCTCTCTTGACGCCCTGGGACGATAGGATTTTGCTCTCTTGAATTCCCTTGGATGGTACGCTTTAGTTCTTCGAAAGACATTTGGACAATACGCTCTTGCTTTCTTGAAGGTCCTGGGATGGTAAGCTCTTGCTCTTTTAAATGCCCTGGGATGGTAGGTTCTTGCTTTCTTGAAGGTCATGGGATGGTAGACTCTTTCTCTCTTGAAGACCCTGAGATGCTAAGCTCTTGCTGGCATGAAGGCCCTAGGACGGTAGGTTCTTGCTTTCTTGAAGGCCCTTGGATAGTAGGCTTTAACTTTTCGGAAGACCCTTGGACGGTACGCTCCTGCTTTCTTAAAGGCTTTGGAATGGTAAGATTTTGCTGTTGTAAAGGCCCTGGGTGTTTAGAGTAACGATTTTCAATTTATTTGATGAAATGGTAAGACTCAACTGACGGGAAGCATTTTCCCTCTCTCTATAGAGTTATTTGTAGCAAGCCAAAGAACTCTGGATCTCTCTGGCAACTTTGGTGCTTCTATCCATGTTAGGGTCATTCTCATCAATGATTCTAATTGCACTGTCAATGTGCTTAAATAAATCAGCAAATTATTTTGTTGAAAGTTGTTTGATAGGCTCAACAACATAAGGCTCTTCCTCTTCATTCTTTATGCCATTATACATTTCTAGAAGATCTTCATTGGTGAGTTCTGTTGAGTGGGATTGGAACAATTGATCCAAATTTGCCTTATCTATGTCCCCAAATCCATGCTCTGTCAACAATGTAATGTCTTGAAATGGAAAGCTCGTGGTCAAGATCAAAATCATGAGGATCAGAAACTTCAGGCCAAACATTTTTTCAAATTCCCTTCATACAGGATTGTTTAACTTCTGCCCATGCATATCCAATGTTGTCAATACCACCCCCTAACAATAAACTGTACAGTAAAGATCAACGCTTTCACTGGAATATATGTACACAAGGTCACACCACCACATCACAGGACGACTGCGAAATTCCAGCTGACCACGCACTATTTTTGTATTTCTTTGAATCATGTTATAGCGAAAACGCGTAAAGTGATATCACGTATAACGAGGGATACCTTATTTAATGGTCCCATTGTGCATTTTTCTCATTTATTTTGTTCATTCCAAACATTAGAATTAATACATACAAAACATATTAAGAGAAGTGTTATCTGATAGAGCTCAACTAAAAATTATGAAACACTGAAAATTAAAGTAGATTTCCATACACCTTTGCCCTATATTTGTTACTAGCTATAAAACCAACCAACCAGTTTTTCAATTTCAATTTTGTTGATTCTCTCAGGTGATTTAGTCTACATTGCCTCATCGTGGAGCGAAGATAGTTTTTTAAAGCATCCAAGCATTGAAAACTTCTTTCTGCATTAGCTGATGTAGCTGGTATCACTATCAGAGTTTTCAAAATCTTTTCAGTGTATGCTCTAAGCACATTTTATTTTTATCATGTTTACATAGTGTGAATATTGTATCTTGCCTCAATAAGATGTTTACATTATCTAAAAGTTTTACTATATTATTTTGGGGGGGTAAAAATTATACTTTTTACCTCCCTCAATTTTTTGGGGGGGTAAAATTTACCCCCGTACCCCCTAGTTCCTGCGCCACTGAATATGTATGAATATTAAAATAGATGCTAAGCGTGAAACACAACACCGACAAATAGGCTACACAATTACTTATGAATAGACGTTTTGAATGCATAAACTATGTTTAGTTACAGAATTTTTAAAAATGTGCTTAGAGTGAAAGACATCAACAAATAAACATGAATCGACAACGTATTCCGTTTACTTAAAAAGGTGTATGAAGGGTGAAATACACAAATAACACAAACAATTGTAACTGAATATATTACTGTATGAACTATGAATCGGGTAGTAAGACGCCGTTCTAAGAAAAGAACAAACAATGATTCGCTAATAGTTTTCTAACATAACTGTGCAGTTTCCGAAAATTGAAAAATGACACTTGGACACGGGAATTGAACCCGGGACCTTTGGCATAGTACGCAAATGCTCTAACCTCTGAGCTATCCAGGAGTCGTCCTGTGTCTAGGGTCATTCTTCACTCATATTTTAAGGCAGAGTCTATGATGGACTTAGCGGAAACCGTCGGCTACAAGTATGTGATTATATTAATAAGCAAAAATAATAGCGCTGGCTATTAATTCATAATTGTGCAGGCTACAAGGTATTTTCGTTTGCAAAATATGAGGACCGCAAACTATTTTGAGATACGCATACCTGCGACTTTAATCTGTATAGAAATGCCTGTTGCCGTGCGTAAGTGTGGTCCTTTCCCCCTCCACCCCCTCCACCCCCTCCACTTGCTCCAACCCCCAGCACCCTCTCACTGACATGCTTATCATGTCACTTTCATCGATGTTGGTGCAGTTGTCGCGTAGCCAGTCGTGAATCAACATCGTAAACTGATGTTACTGTGAGTTTCTGAACTTATTATTTACGCATTTTATAAGTATTTTTGTGAAAAAAAATATCAGTACAAGTCGTTAATTTGAAGAGGAAGAAACCCTATGAAATTGTGTGTTTGTTTTGTGGTATGTCAGGGCAGCTAGTGAAAGAACCAAAGATACAGTCATTGCTTACTATAAAATGTGCAGCGGGGAGGCGTGAAGATGAAGTAACTGAAAAGTTCAATAACCTATACAATTCGGAATACAGTGTTCTATGTTTTTCTTGGCATAGAAATTGTCTGGCGAGTTACGTGAGTAAAAAGTTCGACGTCGAGAAATATCATTATTTAAAAAAGAAAAAAGTTCTAGTTCCAGTGTTGTTGAATTTACCGACAATGTTCGAACTTATCTAAGAAACAATGTAGTGTCTTTCCAGGTATTGAAGTGTTTAATATGTAATCAAGAAACGAAAAATAAAAACAAAAAACTTTTTTGTGTTCTGAACTTTCTGTTTCTGTCTTTTATCTTAGCTACTCGGCGAGGATTTGACCTCAAAATGTTGGCATCACATGAAAGATTGGATTATCCAAGATATATTTTCGATATAAATGGTCTTTATAGAATGTCTCCCAAATCAATTTTGGCACTCTAAATAGAAAGCAAGCATGAATGTGGAAGCAATGATGGACTAAAAGAAATTTTATCCTCTGATAATCCGAAAGTTTACATTGTATACGGCATGTCACTTATGCATCAAATTAAACTTAAAAAGTTCAGCACATTTCGCAAAAGACTTTTTTAAACAGGTGATGATTTTTTTCTCAGCCTTATGTTAAAAGAGTTGATGTTGTATTCGATCGATGTGACGATATTTCTATAAAGATTTTGGAACTAAAATTACGATCCAAGGGACAATCTCCAAAACTTATAGTCATATCAGGTCCTTTGATAAAAGTTCCTACTGACTGCAAAGATTTTTTTTAGCATTCAAAATAAATTACAGCTGGTAAAATTTATTTGCAAAAATGCTCCCATATTTGCAAAAATCGACGAAGAAAGTGAGCTGTACATTTGAGTGGATTTGATGATCTGACTTAAAATCAAATCACTTAGAAGCTGATTCAAGAATGTTCTTTCATATATTTCATGCTGTACAAATACAAAATGCGGGTATTAGCCTTCTTAGTCCTGACATAGATGTTTTTATACTAGACATTTATTTCTGCAAATATTGGTTGCCAAGAATTGTGGTTTGAGGGATCTCAGCATCATAAAAACTCTATTTTAGGATGCCATTTGGCAGATGAATCTCTTGGTGAAAATATCTGTAATGTTTTGCCGGCATTACATTCTTTAACTGGCTGTAACACCACTAGTCACATAGGTACCAAAAAGCAAGCTTTAACCATCACATCATTTTATTTTGTTCAGGATGCACTTTCCGTTTTGGGAAATGGGTTGTTAAGTCCTCAGCAGTTTCAAGACCTGGAAAAAGTTTTCACAAACCTGCTGTCCAAACAAGAAAACTACAGCAGATGAACTTCGACATAAATTAATTTTCCAACATTTAGGATTTGGTTTAAATTTGGCAAGATTGATGTGTATCTCTGATACATTGCACTAAAACTGTTCAAGGGCTTCAGCACAAGTTTATTTGTGGAAAAGCTCATCTGATCCAATATTTGAGCCCATTGACTTCCTACAATTTGGCTATGAGCTACGGGAAAATAATTTGTATCCAAAACAAATGACCAAAGAACCCCTACCTGATTCTTTAGTTAAGCCATGCAAATGTAATTCTAAATTGCCGTACATTGGCATGCAGTTGTAAGGAATCGGATTTGACATGTATTTCATTGTGCAAATGTGTAAGCAGTGATTGTAAATTTTTGGACAAGATACTTGAAAAAATTTGAAAACTTGCTTGTTAATTCTAATATAAGTGTTTTTTTAAGATAAATGTGTATCTAGTGTAGTTATTGTTATCTCATTTATTCGCCTATATTTACATCCTACACTAATAATTATTGACCCTAGTAAAAGCTATAAAAGATGAGGGAAATAGTATGTGGGAACGCATTCAGATGCTGGTGGGTCTCCCAATTAATGGTATATTATTTACATTCTTTAACTTTATAAATAGTTCCTGTTTAACAAATGCGTGAAGATGAACGAAACACTACGATAACATATGCCTGCATGGCATTTGCTGCATCGCACAAAGGGGAAGGGGGAGGATGGGGGATATAGAGGCTGGTTATTGTAACATCCACCCCTTTGAGATTTTTAAGAAAAACCTAATAATAACTTCAGGATCAGTAAAAGCACCACAAAAAAAACTAGGTATTAGATTTTTTAGTTCGACAAGTGTCTTGGAGAAAGGGTTTTTGGGCCAGCGCGAAGATTTTGTGGGGTGTAGCGTATAAACTAAGCGTCTTACGAGAAATTTTTTTAAGACTAAATATGTAAAACTTTGTGCCATGATTAATATTTATTTTAACAAATTTCCTCTAAAATCAACTAGTTATGAGATATTTTCAAATAACTCATTTTGGGTGCCATCCTTTCAAGATGGCGGTGGAATCTCACACCAGAACTTTGTGAACATTTAGTCTTTTAAATTAGATATAATTTTTAACATCTCTACCAAAATTCAGCATAGTTATATTTTTCCCCGCCATTTGGCTAAAACTAGCATTATTTGACTGCACTATTTATTCACTTTTACATACAACCTGCATTGTTAATTATTGGAACATAATATTACATGGCAGTATCGATACTATCGAACTCTGTAACCTCTAGAAACCATATCAAAAGCCAGAATGCGGTCCTCATATTTTGCATACTGATTTCCTTTGGGCGCCTGCTCTATAAATAATATTTTCGTTCATTTGTCATCTCTCAGGTAAAAACTTGAATAGTCATTGAGCGACACCCCCTTTTCCCTCCAACCAGCCCCTTTCCAACCTCTTTATTTTCCAGCGCTGTAGGAATGTTGCCCATTCTTGTTCTATTTCAAGAGAAATCCTCAAGCCCTAATGGGGGCTATAAATAACAGACGGGAAGTAAAGTGACCTATCTCACTCACAATTTTATAATACGTTTAACATAAATATAATTTACTAATATCTTACTGTTTAGTTATTTTAGTAGAAAAATCGTAATGATTTCAATGGAAAAAAAGTAAAAAAAATAGCTAAGAGACTTTTTTTTTTCAAAAATTTCAATAATTTCAATTTACTTTTTAATACACTGTTAAAATATCAAAATTGTTGGGTCGTCATAATAGATATTTAAAAAAAAATGTTATCGTTGATTTAATTTTAAATGTAATAATTAAAGTATTATCAGTGTATTAATACCTTTTATGGTTTACGAATAAGAATGTTATCACTCATGGTTGTTGAGAAAACCTGGTAATATTTTAAACTTAGGTTAAATGGTTGTATTGCGGCTTGAATCTAGTGTAAACCTCGCTCTTCTGACGTGTCGATAGTGCCTGTTACAGTATTATGTAACTTTAATTTGTTTTAAATCTTTAACAACCAATTAATTATTAATACTCTCACACCCTTCTTTCTTTTTTTTTTTACTAGCAACAAGAAGCAAGAGTTTAAAATCTTGTGTGTAAAGAAGTTAACCTTTAAAATAAATTTAAGCTTTTGACACATATTTAGATTCTATCTCTTATTTTGGCATTGTGTTTTTAGTCAACCTACTTCTAATGTATTGTAACACAATTTAAAACAGTAAACGATTAATATCCAAACATAATTTAAGATTTGGTTTCTTTCCCTGTGAACCTCTGAAAAAAATGGTGTGTTTGTGATGAAACTACAGGTTAATGAACTGACAGCTGGCTTTTGTCTAAATCGGTGGTACATGGATTACTTGTAAAAAGGAAATACTCAAATGGTATGAACTTTAAATTCAGAGCCATAAATATTTGGGATGTTGAATGTCTTTGAAAATTCATATTTTACATTTAAAAAAATTTCCCCCCAGATAGTTTGGGATCTGTGGGTAATGAGCAAGGGGAACGCTTTCATCCGGACATATCCACGATGTAAGAGCGTCATCAAGGTTGCTGGAATACTGACATGATGAGAAAGTACTTCTGGTTTCTTAAGGAGGAATGTAAAATGGGCTAAAATATCGGTGGGAATAATTTTTAAGTATATAGAATATACAGTACATTACAATAGAGTGTATTACAAATATAATGATAAAATTTTTATATATTAACATGAAAAAAATTCTAAATGAAGATTGAATATTGTATGTATACATATATGGTATTAAAATTAGTAATTTATTTAATACAAAATTGATTATATCTTTTAAAATAGTCATGAAACACCAACATTGGTAGAATGTTTGTAATAAATACATTAATTTCCTCAAGAATCAGTCACTTATGTCCCGGGAGTATGAAAATAAAACTTTAGTTTTCTAGTGTTATTAATAAAATAATAATCGTGCAGTATATTTGGGAATACATTATAAAACTAACGTGTTAGAATTATGTAAAATAAATCAATTGACCTACCATAAAATAAATGGTATGGTGCGCAGTACAAACTTTCTCCAGTTTTAATCTTAAAACAGACATTTACTAAAAGCTCGTAAGATTTGTTAAACGAAATAGTAGGTCTATACATTGTTGTAGAAACGTTATAACAAATATCAAAAATGAAATAATATACACTGTTACTTACTTACTCCATGGCATTAGGGACTAGGAACACTGTTACAGAAAAATTGAGAAAATAGAAATATATTTGTCCACCAAAGAGCATAAGAATCAAATTCATTTTCAAAGATCTGAATTAAAAAGTATATATATATTTGCTTATAGCTCAGAAACTGTTAATTTATAAAAATGTATTTCAAATAAAAGATTTGTATCTTTAATAATACTACAACTTTACAATAGTAGGTTATTTCATATCTTAAATAGTTGCGGAGAAATTATCAAAATTGGAAAATATCCTTTAGGTGAAGTACCCTCAAAGTCATTTTCATGAGAAAATGAAGACTTTTATCCTGTTTATAATAATCAGTGTTTATATATAAAATTTAATATAAATCGTTAGAGCGAATTTTGAGAAAATCTTTTTTTTCTGTTACTGCCCTTCAGTAAACTGTCCTTAAATTTAGGCTTGGATATCTAATTCCAAATATCCTTCGGGGAGACATTATGAAGACCCGAAATACCAAGTTTTTGCCAAATCGGTCAAATACTTTCTGCTATAGCCTGAGGTACAGACAGAATTTCGAAAACAGGGGGTCATGAAATGTCGACATTTATAAAAATATCGAGTTAGATTTTTTTACGATTACAATACTTTCTATTCAAGGTGTCAAGATAAAGTAAATAATAATGGTTTCAAGAGATATCAACGTAAAAATAAAAGTTATCTAATAGTTTGGTGAAAAGTAGACCTCACTCCCCTTTACTAAAACAATGTTAACTACACCATATTAAGAACTGTCACGTTTTTATCCTTAACTACAATCTTAACATTTCTCTTTGGATTTCAATTTAATATAATTATCTATTATTATTTATAAGTTGATATTTTCCCATTAGTGTTCAAACTAAAAACAAAACAAATTAATGCATTATATTCATAAATAATAACCGGTTTTTACTTGGTTTAAGACGTCAATTTCGCGTTATTTATCAAAATGTAAAGACACTATGCATTTAGTACTCAATTTATATTTTAGAATTTTAAATTCCGGGTCCTGTTACACCCTTCCCCACCCGGGTACACTACACTAATTATGTATTATTTGTGTGAATAAAATATAAAAATCAAAACAATAAATTTATAAATATCATTTATCCTAATTTGTCAGTAATATTTTTTTTATTTTCTCGATTTGAATTACAGTCCGTTTACCCTGAATTGTACCCTGACAGAATTCACTGTGACACAATCTTATAAGCAAGACCCAGATGTTGATGACCTAAAAATTATAAAAATGACCTTGAAACTCTAAAAAATTCTTTAAATTTTCAGAAAATGGCCTAAAAAAATTATAATAAATTTGTAATAAAATGCACACGACTAGATCAAACACGTACTTTACAAATGTAGACTAAAAATTATCCATGCAATGATAACTGAACTCTTTCATTCTGCTGAGTATAATATTGATTTACAAATATCTGCTTCAGAAGCAATAGCTACCCTCTTCAGCCTAGTGACCCGCCTCGGTGGCGTAGTTGGCTAACGCGCTAGTCGTGTTGAGCTCGACCACCGAGGACGGGGAGATCAAGGTTCGAATCTCGGTCGGGTGAACTGGGGGTGGTTTTCCCTAAATGGTGTTCCACTCTTCCTCCACACAAATGCGGGTTCACTTCCTCTAAAATCAACCCTTCCCATTCCTAATCCATTAGCGTAATTAGTACTTAAGCGTATAACCCGAACGGGTAGTAAGACGCGGTGCTAAATATATCCAGCCTATTTGCATTCTCACGAGGAATTTATATTTTACAAAAAATAAACAAACAGAAAGGGAATAAAATTAATTGTATACATTAGCTTCTAATTACGGCAGTTGCGTGTTGAAAAAAATATATGCATTTATAAAATATTATTAGTATAAAAAATATACTTATTGAACAAGAATGCCTTAAGGTGAGGCAGAAGGGAGCGCGAGTAATTTTACAGTTCTTATTACTTTTTGCCAAAATAAAAAATATATTTCTCCAGTACCAACATAGAGTTTAGTTTTCTGCACATTCTAGTATCAACAGATCTTGAATATCTGTCAAGGGTGTCCAAGGAATTTTGTCAAAACTTTTTAAATAAAAAGAAAATTTTTGACAAAATTCCAGGACACCCTTGACATATATTCAAGATCTGTTGATATTAAGATGTGCAGAAAACTAAACTCTTTGTTGCTACTGGAGGAAATATTTGATTTATCTTGGCCAAAAAATTTCAATTTTATAAAATCTGTAAAAAATATTTGCGCTCCCTTCGGCCGCACCTTAAGTTGGGATTGAAGGAGAAGCGAGAAAGGGCCAGTGTTGCAGTTTTTATGGCAAAACATTTATTTGCCCAAAATAAATAAAATATTTCTCTAGTACAAACATATATTTTAATTTTCTTCACGAGGTGACCTCAAAATTTCTGTCAAGAGTGTTCTGTAATTTAATGAGAACTTTTCTCTTCATTTAAAGAATTTCTTATCTACCACCATGCTCTTCACAGATATTCAACAATTGTTGATATCAACATGTGAAGAAAATTAAACTCTATGTTTGTAATGGAGCAATATTTTATTTATTTTTTGCCATAAAAACTGAAAAATCACTGGCCTTTTTTCTCGAGTCCCCTTCCATACTACCATAAAAGTACTCAAAAATGCCTAAAATCGACTCATAAATTACTTCAATTATTTAAAAATGAATTTAAAATTAAGCAAATCAAGAAAATATGACCTTAAATTTTAAAATGACAAAAAAACAAACAAAAAATGACCTATAAAATACAAATTTCTACACCCAGAGGATTATGAACCGAGTTACATACTTAAGAGCATTGCATATGATGCAGCAATAAAAATAAGAGATGTCATCACCATCATGGCCCAGCTTATAAGCTATACGATAGAGTAATGATACAAGGTCATTTCGCTACCTGACAAGGCAGACCAGGTATATTACTGATAATCCGGGCCCGTGTTTAGATTACATGTCATATTTTTGGTACATCACAGACAATGCTTATAATGCATTTTGTTAATGGTCCCTTGGTTGTAGGCACGTTTTTTTTATATCAAGTTTTTTCGTAATTTTTTGTCATTTGGGATTTCCAGGTCATATTATTAGGTTTGCATAAATTTTGGGTAATTTTTTAGGCATTTTTGAATAGGTTTTTAGACATTTATGTTGAATGAGTTTTTTTTACTTCTCCAATGCATGGAAATAGTTTGAATAAAAGCATAGAAATATATTATTATATAGTAGAAATTAAACATCAAGGATGAGTCAGGTATTTCATCGGTGGGCACAATAAATAAACTTCAAACTTATCTTGTTTCATTAGATAGCGGGAGGGGCGGGGCTATAATACCGTCGTGGTGTACTGAATGTATTATTTGTTTTTCTATTGCTTTTTAGTATATTTCCACGCAAATAATGATACACTTATTCCAAATCATACCTACCTCATCTCAACCCAATTAACATAATTGAATGTGGATAACCTGGAGAGATAGTAAGACGTGATAATAAATAAAAAATTTGTTATATAGGATACATTTTACGGCAGTTCTTTATAATGAAATACGTTTTAATTATTATAAAACTAGAAATCTCGCACGGCGTTGCCCATGACAATCTACAGATATTATGCATTGCCATGTGCTGCCATCTACAGATTCAAAATGAAACGTAATCTCTGAAACGTGTTGTTTTTCTCTGTTTTCTCCTTGTCGATTGCGTACACATTTGTTTTTTCCGAGGAGGATGCGGCATATTATTATCACAGCTATCTTTGAAACGTAATTCTAAACTTAATTAAAAAGCTAATTAAAAATTTTAAAATCCTGCTTTGAGGAGCATTCGGACCCCCCTCCGTCCACCTAAGTTAAAAATTTCAGATCTCTTCGTTCCGTAGATTTGGCTGGGCATCGCACACAAACAAATACTTGATTTTATTATTATAGATAACCCTAAGATTCACCAACTAAGAAGGTTATATAATTAATAACTTTGATTAGTTACATTCCCTCCTTACCTTTCCTCCTAAAGAAGAAACTATTTTGTCAATGCAAAATTGTAGGATCTTTACTTACTCTACGGCATCAGGAACTCAAAAGTTCATTGCTGCCCCTACTAAAGTATGCCACTTATCCCTATGCTGATCTAGTTCTATCCAGTCCACCTCATTACACTCTAATCCTATCTTGAGCTAGTTCTATCCAGTCTACTTCCTTACACCTAAATCCTATCTTGAGCTAGTACTATCCTGTCCACCTCATTACACTCCATCTCCCTTAGGTATACTATAATATTATCCTCCCATCTGTGTCCAGGTATTTCCAATGGTCTCTTCCCATTGTTTTTACCAGTCAATACCCTGGACATGGTTTTAGAATCTCCCATTGGCACTGCCTGTCCTGTCCAGTACCATCTATGACACTTGATTATCCTAACATTTTAATGTGATAAATACAGGTTATGCAACTCAACATTATGTAACTTCAACCACTCACCAGTAACCTATCTCTTTTTGAACCAAAGATCTTCCTAAGCGTATTATTTTCGAACACTAATATTTTTCGTCATGTATAATTAAAATAGGTTTCATTTCGAGAGTTTTCAGAAACATATTTGCATGAACTAAAAATATACTCGTAAATCCACATGCATTTTTTTTTGTAAAACACTCCAGTAATAGACCTACGTCATGGTCAAAAGACAGCATCTATAGATGTTCAGACGTATTATCACCGGGGACAACTACCAGTATTTATATTATTATTATTATTATTTAAATACATCTCTCTTACTAACTTATACGTGATGATTTTCCAAAGTATCAGCCCTGATACAGTAGACCCATGGCTTCTTTGGTGCTGACTTACAGCTCACAGCTGACAGGTGACGGCTTTGAAAAGCTACCAGACTAAATTATGTATCCCTACGCCGAACCATATGATCTGCAAAAAACATGTGTTTAGCAGCTGTCACTTCTGACAGTCAAAATTTAGGTACATACCTAAATGTTGAGTGTCAGAAGTCAGCTGTGAGCTGTCAGTCAGCACCAAAGAAGCCATGGGGCTATTGTAGCTAAATAGAATTCAATCAAGTGAAACATGATCACGTGGACACAGAGATAAAACCCAGACCTTTGATAGTGTGTACGAATTCTCCTCCTCTGGTTCATTTCATTTCCTGAACCATCTTTAAAAGGTTCTCCCGGGTTCTATTCCCATGTAGACTACAGTTTTAGTTTTAATCTTGTTTAGTTACATTATTGTGTGGGATTTGGGAAAGTAGAATTTAGAATGAATTCACTCCAACTTACGTGGAGGAAGAGTGGGGAACCCCCCTGAAAAAGTTACTCTTAGTACACCCAGCCGGGATTCGAAACCGAACTTCCCATTATTGGCAAACCAGAATTTCCTAGGTATACATTTCAGCACGTGAATATACCAATATACCAATAGAAATATACCAATCTATTTCAAAGAATACCCCTAGGCAACTTACTTGTTGTGGTTGTTAGAAGATAAACTGGTTTTTGCTGTTTTTTCCATCGAACTTAAAGATTCAAGGGCAAATAGAACGTCATACCTGTCTGATCTAGTTATATTTCCTGGCATCTGATTGTGCTTTGGTAGCAAGAGGCCTCCTGGGAAATACACAGAATTATCTCAAACTAACCCTTTTTTTTACCGTAAGAATAGACGGCATTTCATTTACACTTTAATTCGTATATATTAATGATTTTAATAAAATTAGTATTTCTGTTAATATTTTTAATGTTTTTAATTTGGGATGGAAGGGTACTCGAGAAAAATTAAGTGTTTTACAGTTTTTATCGCAAAACCTTTTTTTGACCAAAATAAATCAAATATTGCACCAGTACAAACATAGAGTGTTTTCTTCACATAGTAACCTTTGAATTTCTTGAATATCTGTCAAGTGTGTTATGGAATTTAATGACAACTTTTTCTCTTAATTTAAAGAGTTACTTATCTAATGCCACCATGCTCATAACGGATTTCAACAATTATTTACATCAACATATGGAGAAAATTAAACTCTATAATTGTACTGGAGCAATATTTTATTTATTTTGGACAAAAAAATTTTTTGCCATGAAAAACTGCAAAAACACTTGCCTTTTCTCGCGTCCCCTTCATTCCCACCTTAAGTTAAGGATTATTAACCTAGTGGAATTTGAAATTTCTCTTTGGGTTTTCCAAGTTGAAATATCTCCTACAATTTCTTCTTGTATTTCAAGTTTTTATAATAATCTATAATAATTTCTCCTTGGATTTAAAGTTTATTATAATTATCATCTATAATTTCTCTTTGGATTTGAAGAAGATTTTATTTTGATGATTAAGTTAGACAGAAAACAAATGAATACTATCTTAATATATATAATTCTTCTGTACGTGTGTATGTCACTGAACTCCTACTAAACATCAGGACCGATTTTGATGAAATTTTTTGTGTGTGTTTGAGTGGGTCCGTGGATGGTTTAGATTACAATTGGACCCGGTAGGTGGCGCTGCAATCGGGTTCTAGGATTTTTTAGGGAATTTTTTTTGGGGGGAGGGGGATTTTTTTATAGATTTTTTTGCATATCAGAACATGTGATCAAAAAATTTCACCCCCCACTACCCCCCCAATATTTATAATAATGAATATAATATTAATAATTGATCGTTAAAATCTTCAATTATGCCACCCAAACGAAAAGCCAACGTTCGGGCAGGACAACGTCTGTCAGGTCCGCTAGTTTAATATAAAATAACAATTGTAAACGTGGTCATTAATAAAAAACATACACCCAAAGTGCTTGACCGACGGCTCCTCATTTGGCCTCAAGAGGCTGAGTTGATCCTTTATTAGAGAACATTATCACATTTTAAATAATGTGTACCACTTTATTATTGAGAAGGTCTATAAAAAAATCCCAAATTAATTTAGTAAATTAATAATCAATGGAAAATTAAAAACATTAAATAAATATTATTACTGTTATCAGGAAGTGATTTGATTGTAACTAAATTTGGTGAATAAATAAATACTAGATGGCTTTTTATTATAAATGATTGGCAACATATAATATACTCTGGGTTAAAATCTATTAATTCATTTTGGTGAGCATTTGTTTATGAAAGTAAAGTTTATTTATATTATATAGTTAGAAAATAAGATATAAATATATATTGAATTTATCAGAGCTAATGAGGATTAATGCGTGCCCGTAATCAATAAAAGTAAACTTAAACTAAATATAAATTTCTGCCTGAATGCTCACTCCTTTACTTTATATATATATATATATATAATATATATAATAATATATTATATAATAATATATATATTATATATAATATATTATATATAATATATTATATATATTATATATAATATATATATTATATATAATATATTATATATAATATATATAATAATATATAATGCCCCAACTCTCTATAACTACTATCGTAGAACTATAAATCTGTCAGGATGTGCTATGGCCGAGGATATGGGGAGTTGATTGTGTATATGACTGTGTGGGTTCGTGATTGAAGAAGAATTGATTTTTAAAATTTTATTAGTGCTTCTATCTCCAGTACAAATGTGATGTTGATAGTGATATTTGTATGAAAGA
The DNA here is from genome assembly GCA_902155825.1 of Timema genevievae. Classification (NCBI taxonomy): domain Eukaryota; kingdom Metazoa; phylum Arthropoda; class Insecta; order Phasmatodea; family Timematidae; genus Timema; species Timema genevievae. The sequence continues at coordinate 17,580 of CABFWO010001693.1, forward strand.
ACATGAATATTCGGAAGCTTGTGACAAAACGAGGTGGTGCTAGGCATCACCAATGGCCTGTCTGGCTCCCAGGTGATCCCTACAGAGCTTCCAAACCCCTGTACCCTGGGCTAGAACGGTAGTCCTCTACCACAAATACTGATGAATCCACGTCCTAGCCTGTCTACACCTAATTTCAGAGCTGAGGGAACTGCAGGTCTTATAGATTTATCTTCGCTCTCTCTCTGTTACCGGTTGCCAAACCGTCTAGCTTTTGGTTGTTGGGAAGTGAAGGGGGGAATCCCCCTTTGAAAACAATGCGGCATGGGGAGGTTGGAGGGTTCAATTGGCAGGCAAAAACATTTCCTATCGGTGTACAGCCTTTTCTAGAAACATTAACTATTTCCACAATCAGTATTTTTTCCCCAAAATTGAAGTTTACTAACTTTTTCTATTCCCCACGTAATTATGCTTAAAACTAATTTATGTATAAAGCTTTTTTCTCATAATTAATATAAAAAAAATATATTACAACATGCATTTTATACTAAATGCTATAAATTACATTCTTACTTTTTCTTAATCAGAAAATTAGGAAGGTCACTATCAATATCAATCAAAGCTTTAATTATCTCTATGGAAGGTAATATTGTTACGGTAAAGTGAATGTACCTTTCTGCAAATTACTGCTTGAGTAAAAGTGTCATAATTATCCAAACATTTCATTTGAGTGCAGTTATTTCCTTTTTTGATTGGTGTCAGTAACTTTCCCTTAGTTTTGAACTCTTGTTTAATAGAGATTACTAATTTATAAGACACACCTGTAGCTTCTGCAGTCTGCATTGCCACTTGATTTACTGAACAAGTTCCTTCTTAATGAAAATACGTGTAGACTCTTAACACCATTGCCCTTTCGTTATTACTTAATATTTTCCTCTTGGAATATAATTGTTTTTAACAAGCTGGAGATTCCATAATTTGTATTATATTTTAAATGTTAACAATACACTATTATTCAAATAAATATATTAATATGCACATAACACTATAATTCCACAACGTTACGAAAAAAATACAAAACACACAACCAACACATACAGATACACACAAAATCTTAACGTGATCAATAACAAATATTTTTCTACACAGAGTACTAATAAATTATGAGTGTTTATTAGTTAATTTTTTGGGCTAGCTATTAGGAACACGAGACTCAGACTACTGTCACTTTAAGACTGTGCTGGAGGAAGAAGCACCAATTACTTTTAACAATGACAGCCCAGCATTGCCAAATTTGATATACATTCGAAGGAAGACTGATCACGGAAAAAAAAAGAATGACAACGCTGTTGCTCAATAGTAAGCATGCAGTTCCCTCAGCAATGAAATTAGGTGTAGTCCCAAATCGGGTAGAGTGACCCCTAGACAGAGATGTTGATTAGTCAGCCCTGATGATTGGATACCCCACTTTTTATCCTGCCCTCTAGCCTGGTTTATACCTAAGGAATGCTGACAATGTTTATTTGGTCAGCTACTCTATTCTATTTGTTTACAGGCTAATCCTAACAACCTGCAACACTCGTTTTGTCATTCACAATCCATAACACACAATATTATACAAGCTCGCCTTCAAATATAGGCCGTGCGGTTACACACATACACTCACACACACACACACACACACACATACATATATATAATATGTAATTAATAAATATATTAATTACTTATCTATGGCATTAGAAATTCAAAAGTTAATAGCTACACTTAAAAATGTACGCCCCTTATACCTATCTTGAGCTAGTTCTCTTTCGGGTACTGTATATTCTAATATTATCCTCCTATCTTCATCAAGGTCTGCCCACTGGTCTCTTCCCATTGGGTTTGCCAGTCGATAGCTCAAACATGTTTCTAGTTTCCCCCATTCGCGCTGCATGTCCTGTCCACCGTAATCTTCAAGCATTGATTACCCGAACAATGTCATGTGGTGAGTACAAGTTATGAATTTTAGCATTACGTTACCTTCTTCACTCTCAATTATATTTAAATCTCAATGTTCCAAGTAACGTGTAACCCGAACGAGTAGTTGTACGTGGGGGTTAAATTAAAAAAAATATATTCCAAATATTTGTTAAGTAGGCTACTGTGATTTTAAACATGTTCATTATTCCACAACCACCTCGAAAAAAATTAATATTGTTCTGCCTATTTGGAATTTTTCATTGATTAACAACATACTGACCAATAAATACCAATAGAAAAATTCCATTACATTTAATTATTTTAAACCCGCTTCGGTGGCCACGTGGTTTTACGTGCTAATATCGTGTTGGACTACACTACTGAAGACGAGGAGATTGGGGTTCTATCTCAGTCGGGTGCACTGAGGTTTTTTCCTAAATGGTTTACCACTCTCCCCCCACGCAAATGCGGGTGCATTACCTCTGAATTAAGCTTTCCTAACCCCTAAATAATTAGTGTAATTAGTACATACGCGTATAACCTGAACAGGTAGTAAGATGGGGTATAACCTGTATTGTAAACGCATACATTCTGTGGTGACTTTAATTCCAGGTAAGGACAGAAACCAGACCTTTGACGATACAAATAATTTTTTTTTTCAAATGAAAATTACTTTATAGTTTGACATGTTTTGAATGACTTTTGTAATTTAAATAAAAAATCTAGATTTGAATTATATCCGGAGATTTAAAAAAAAAATCTTTAATTTTATTTCTATTTTCGTCTTAAATTCCTGTTAAGCTTGTATGAATAAGTTAATTACTATAAAAGCATAGGAATGACTGACGCTGAATTTTAGATGAAAGGTACCTGCATATGTTTTAAGGGAGAGAGTGGGATACCATTCAGGGAAAACCACCCTCAGTACACCCGACTGTCCTTGGAACCCTGATCTATCCCTTCACCCAAAATCAGGGCCAGATTAGAATTTGGTAGACCCCTAGACTCCTTGTTTTGTGAAACACCCAGTAATATTTTCAAAAGGAAATACAAATTATATTTATTCCCACAAGGCTAACAAAACAAACAAACTCAAAGGTATCGGCCCATCATCAACCTTTACCGACAGAGCGGCCACCATATGTTGGCGAAGATAGGGACGACTTCTGAGAATATATGGTGCTATGTGGTTAGCACAACCAACCCTACGGCCGTTAACCTCAGTTTTCTTTACCATAGCCGCTAATATTTCGTTCAAGTAGCTGACTTGACCACAGTTCCAGACACACTTCTTCACAGAAAAACAATCAAAACTCACATAAACTATTATTTATATTATTGATTCAGTATTTGCAAATGAAATAACTTTTTATATAATTTCTGGAAGTGGAGGACCCTGGCATGTGGCTTCTCACGCCTTAATCCGGCAACCCAGTCCAACACGAGATTGATCATTGGTGTGTTTGATCAGGGGTTTGCTAAGTTGGGAATGGAGTGTGGAGGACGCGATTTAAGGGCAGTGGCTTAAAGTGTTTTATAAAAACTCGCTTTGTAAGTGGATGCAAACAAATGTAATTCCAGAGCCGTTTTTTTATAGGTCTTACCGTTTATCCACAAGATACCTCCAAAGAAAGGTCCGCACCGACTTTAAAGTTGCTCAGCCATTTTGTATTTTTTTCTAGGGTTAAAATATATTTTTTTAACTTTTTAGAACTTTTCTGTTGGTTACAATCTTGAAGCTATAAGTTTGCCAAATTTCAAGTTTCTAGCTCATATGGAAGTGGGTAAACATTAATGTCAGTGAGTGAATGATTGATTTATTGATTTATTGAGTGATCGAGCCATGTGGATTTATAGTAGTATAATAACATGTTTTTGGCCTAAATAAATAAAATATTGCTCCAGTAGAGACATATAATTTAATTTTCTTCACATGGTGATATAAACAGTTGTTGAATATATGTCGTGAGCATAGCGGCATTAGCTCAGAATTTTTTTAAATGAACAAAAAAAGTTATCATTAAATTCCAGGATATCCTTGAAAGATATTCAACAACTGTTGATATCACCATACGAAAAAAATTAAGTTTTATATTTCTATCTATTTATTATTTGATTAATTCTGACAAAAATATATTTTGATAGAAAAACTGCAAAAATAATACCCTTAACTCATGTTCTCTACATTCCCACCTGAAATTGTGAGGCGGACAGATTGTCGTACTAAACCAAAGGTCCCTGATTTGGTTCCCGTGTCCAGGTTTCATTTTTCAATTTAAATAATATGATATCTAATTGCAACTATGAATGTAGTTATCAAATATGGTAGCTTAGATATTTAATCCGTCATGATATGCTCTTTCGTACCATTTGCAATAGAACTATAGGCAGCAAAAAGCCAACTACCGAGTTATCTGATAACTAGCAATCTAAATTGCTCACACATTTGTAGCCGATGATTTCCGCTTGTTCATTACAGACTCTGCCTTAAAATATGTGTGAAAATAGACTTGGAGCGTGGGTTGATTCCTAGATATCTCAGTGGGTAAAGCATTTGTGTACTAAGCCAAAGGTCCCTGGTTCGATTCCCATATCATTGTGTGTATCCTTTTTTCAATTGAAATAATATAATTCCTATTAATTTTTGAATGAAACTTGGTTGCAACAAGATTGAGAAATCCTCTATTTTACCCTGTGACCAACGATGAACGTTTTGATCTGAAAAAGATATCTTTAAAATAGCTATTTATCATTTACATACTCTGGTTTTTATGAATCAATATTAGATTTTGGGCAAACTTAAGGTCATTCTATAGCAAACATTTTACTGCACAATTTTAACATGAGTATAAATAGTTATTCAATGGTTTCAATTAATTACAGTTCACCATCGTAATGGTAAAATTACTAGTGTAATGGGGCTAAAATCAAGTATACATAGATATTTATATATGGTGTACTCAATGAAATAATCATAATATTAATTTTATAACTTTTTAATTATTTACACCTGACATTAATTTCTAGTTATCCTAATTTCAGCCCCATACGCCTAAATACCTTAACAATGATACATGAAAAGCATAATATAGTAAATTTGACCCCATATAACTCGGGGAATGTAAGTATTTTAACTCAGTGAATCACTATTTGTTTCTTATGATAAATTATACATGCGTCAAAACTGTGTAGTAACGTTTTAATTGTTGAATGACCTTATTTAGATTTCGAAAAAGGAACTTCCATTTTAGGTATGTAGTTTGAAATGGTGTTCTGGTGTGTCGATGCACCACCTTACCTCCTAATAGTAGTGACAAGGGTAATGGTATACTGGCCAGAAAGGCAGTCTCTATAGTAGTGATACTGGTTTGTAAGAACAGTGCTCAGGGTAATATTGAGCAACGGCTGTACTTGTGGTACACTGGCTAAAATGTGCCAACACCTGTCGGTACATGATCCTTACTGTAAGCAGAAAAAACTGTCATGGGTGTGAGGTACGATCAAGGATAGTAACCTGGTCCAAGCTATTTAAAATTAGTACAAGAAACTGTGAAAGAATAGCCTCGGATGACCAAAGCTATGGTGGGATCCTGAGTTTAGCCTAAAATTGAAGGGCCCGTCGGTTGACAAACTGGCAAGAATATGGACTATGGGAACGTGTAATGTGAGAGGAGTGTGTGTGTGGCAAAGAGATCGAACTGTTAGAGGAAATGATTGGAAGGGAAATTCCTTATTCTGTGTGTATTTTAAACCAAGCGGTAAGGGAAGGATATTTTGATGATAATTAGTGGTAGCCTGGTACTCTGGTCAGGTGTGGTTGAATGGGTAAGGAGGTGTCAGGGAGTAGGTCTAATCCTAATCCCAACAGATAACCTGTTTGTGAAAAGGTATGATTTGGTGTCATCTATACTTCTATGAGTATGTATGAAAACAGGCATTTGTAGAATAATGTTGGTTGATGGTTATGCTTAGGTGGAGGGTGAATACGATAATATGAAAGCGGAGTTTTGGAATGAGCTCAATGAAGTCTTGAACGCATTTGTACCGAGTGAAAGAATTATTTTGCTAGGAGATACAACTGACTCGGTGGGTACCCAAAGTGAGAATTCAGAAAAAGTGCTAGAAAGCTATGGTAATGAGAGGGTTAACGAGAATGGTAATGGATCAGTGAGCCTGTGTTTAGAAAAAGATTTATTTGTGCCGAACACATGGTTTAAGTACAAAGATATTCACTTGTATACATGGCACCGGGGTTATTCGTGAACGATGATTGATTTTGTGGTGTGTGATGAGAGATTGAAAAGGTGAGAAAGGAATATAGGTCTGTACGTGGAGCTGAATGTGGAATGGATCAATTCCTAGTGATCTCTCTAGTTGAATTAGGTAGGGATTTTGTGAGGAAGCAACACAAGATTATTAAGTAAGTAAGAGTGAAAGTGGAAACGTTGCAGAATAGAAATATTAGGGCGCAATATGAAAGATTGCTGGGCGAAAAATTAATTTCACATGAGCATGAATGGAATGTCGAAATAAATACTAAATATATTGAAAGGGGTTGGAACAGAATTAAAGAGGTTGTAGATGAGTGCGTGAAAGTTGTTTGTGAATCCATAGTGGTGGGAAACTTAAAAAGAGATGCGTAGTGGAATGAACAGGTTAAAGAAGCAGAAAGATAAAAGAATGAAGCGTACAAACAAATGATTGCTGTGAAGAGTGAAGCAGAACATAGGAGGTTGTGGGACGTATACAAAAAGAAAAAATGAATTCAAAAATTTAGTAAAGGAGAGTAAAGAGCAAATGATATCAAAATAAGGACAAACAACGCAGAATGATTTTGAAGAAAATAAGAAGCTGTTTTAGAAATGGGTAAAGAAAACTAAACAAGGAGTACAAGGAAAGAGCTATGGTATTTAAATTGAACAGGTTGATCTGATCTGTGGTGAAAATTGTATAAGAATGGGAAAGTATTTTGAGCAATTGCATGGCGAAAATCTGGTAAAAGTAACAGAAAATAGGAGAAAAGCTATAAGGAGTGGCAGAATAATTAACGAGCCAGAGATGTTTAAAGCTATGAAAATGTCAAGCAATGGCAAAGCTGTGGGCGTCGATGGGATCACTATGTGTGTGCTGGGATTTCAAACGTTCCTAATGACTGGAAGAATTCTATCATCGTTCCTTTATATAAAGGCAAAAGCAGTAAGAGTGACTGTAAGAATTATAGGGCAATTAGTTTGTTGAGTATTCCAGGCAAATATTTTGGAAGAATTTTAATTGAAAGGGCGCGTGAAAAACTAAGGGAAAGATTTGGGATGTGAGATATGGTTTCATGCCAAGTAGAAATTGCATGGACCAGATAATTGCATTGCAACTAATGATGAAAAATTTATGGCAGTAAGGAAGAAAGATTATTGTGCATGCGTTGACCTGGAGAAAGCATATTATCAGGTAAATAGGAGTATATTATGGAATGTTCTTAGAGAGTTTGGTGGTGAGGCATAGTTAGTAAATGCAATCATGATGGTGTATTATGGAAGTAAAGTTTGCGTTAGGGTTGATGGAGCTTTGAGCAAATGGTTTGGCATTGAACAGCGTGTTAGAAAAGGTTATGTTATGTCCCCATGGTTCTTTAATGTTTTCATGGATAAGTGTATGAGGGATGCTTGTGTTGCTGGGTGTACTGATGGACAATGTGAATGTGAGAGTGCCCTTATATGCAGATGATTCAGTATTAATGACTGAGAATAAAAGTGACTTGCATAATTTTATAAATCTTTTGATAGTGGTGATTGAAAGCTATTAGAACAAGTGAATGATTTTGTGTATCTGGGCAGAATGTTTTGTAATAATGGAAGGATAGATGTTGAAATTGACAGTGGGTGAATGCATCTCGGAGAGTAGTTAGATGTATGTGGACTATTGGAAAGAATTAAGTAGTATTAAAAGAGGCAAATATGGCAGTATATACAAGTGTGCTAACGTCAACATTGTTTTATGGATGTGAATCGTGGGTTTGTTATGAGAATCACAAGAGCTAGGCAAATGTGGTAGGAATGTAATATCTAAGAAATGTATGTGAAAAAACTCATATGGACAGAGTCAGTAATGAATGGATGCTGAGGGAGTGTGGTTTGAAAGCGAATCCAATAGGTCAATGTGAAAGAAGTTTTTTACGTTGTTTTGGGCATATTAAGAGAGTGAGTATGGATCGAGTGATGAGGTAAATATATGAAGGTAAATTGTGTGGATCAAAAGGAAGGGGTAGGACCTATAAGACGAGGCTAAATGTTGTCGATGAATGTGTGGAAAAGATAAACAGAGTTTAAAGAACAAAAGAGCGTGTATAACTTAGTATATGGATTTTGTTGAAGCGAGGGGAGTATGATAGGATAGGAAAGTGTGGAGTAAGCTAGTTAAAATGGATTAAGTGCGAGGTTGTTTCGTGAGCTATATTCCCAGTTTCTTGCCTACCTGTAAGGGAATGGCGTGATTAGCTATGTATGTATGTGAACATATACTCAAATTTTCTTAGTATAGATTGTTATGTGTTAATGATAGGTAAAATTTAATAAAATTTACTTATTACTCCAAAAATGGGCATTATATCTTGCCCCAACAGGTACAGTATTTATCGAACTGTGCTAGCATTTTTTTTATTATATCATAGCGCAGTACAGTAGTTCAAATAACTTCACAATCACTGTTTAATTCATGCCAATTCTGACAAAGTAGTAGTTGCTATAAATTAGTGATTCAGAAATAAGAAGTTTTTTTATTCTTTCAGCATCGCTTCTTACTACCCGTTCAGTTTATACGCTTGTACTAGCTAAGCAAATGGTTTTATGGATTAGGAAGGTTATATTTAGAGGAAGAAGACCCGCAATTGCATTGCGTGAGAGTGTAGAACAATTTTGAAAAAAAACACCTTAGTACACCCGACCGAGATTTAAACCTTAATCTCCAGTTAAAAGTTTTTTTTAGTCTTTTTTACATTAATTTGTTTTAGAGCTTTAAATCTGCCAATGGTTATTTCTGCCCAAATATAAATGTCGGAAATATTTGACAACCAGGCTCTAAATAAAGAATTTAACTCTTAGCTTAAGGTATGACTGTTTTAATAAATGAAACTTAATTTTATTATTCATATTTATTTTTAAGTTTATTATTACTCTCTTTATTTGGACTTAAACTCTAAATTTGTATTTTAAGTTATAATGCATATGCGGGTTCTTAAAATATTGGATTGGTCCAGTCCTAATAAATTTCTAGCTTATTTAAAGTACTGTAGCCCCATGGCTTCTTTGGTGCTGACTGACAGTTCCCAGCTGACAGCTGACATTCAACAGTTAGGTATATACCTAGATGTTGACAGTCAGAAGTGACAGCTGCTAAACACATGTTTTTTGCAGATCATATGGTTCGGCGTAGGGATACATAATTTGGTCTGGTAGTTTTTCAAAGCCTTCAGTTGTCAGCTGTGAGCTGTCAGTCAGCACCAAAGAAGCCATGGAGCTACTGTAGCTTCAATTGAATTCAGAGTCAATGCTCAATAGCGATTAGAGAAACTTACCCTCCTCAGATCCAAGGAGAACTTTAAAAATTTGATAAAACTGTTGCCATAGATATACAGAAAACATTCAAATGATTTTAAATGGGTTCATTAAAGTGTGCTGCCATATCTTAGGGACACAAAGAACTAATTGGTAAGGCTTTATTATTCAGCAGATAAAAAATAACTACTTCCTTGTATGGATCGCAAGGTTTGCATAAACTAATTTAGTCACGACTTATTTATATGCTACCATCAATAACTGTATTACCACTAAGATCAACGCATATATTATCATTAATATAATATTATAATCTCTGCTTTCTTTCAACAGTTCTTAGTTTTTGCTCTCTTAGTGGAATATAAATTTAGAATAAATATCATTTTTAAAGCAAAAAATACATGGCTATAGCAATGCATTTAAATTAAAAGCATTAAACTAAAGATTTATTCTATTTTTTAATCATATAATTTTTTACTGTCTGCCAAAGACCTGGTATTAGTAGTATTTTACACTAATTCCGTGGTCATTAGACCAAATCCAGATATATATATATATTTAATTTTTAATTTATATTTATTGAAATAATAGCAACTTAGTTCAATGAAATTTAGAGAAAAAAAATTGGAGTTTTGAGAACAAATTGTAGAAAAATGTATTTGGGCTCAAGAAGGCTTAACAAACAGGAGAATTAAGCTACGAAAGTAATGAAGGATTTAATGCTTAGAAATTATACCCAAAAATATTTATAATTATCAAGGCGTACAAGTTAATGTGCCACTTATATTTGATAACAGACGTGAACACAATTCACAAACACAAACACACAAAAACAAATAACATGTATTGATGTTTGTGTGGTTCAATTTGGATTTAAAACTAGCATAAGAACTGTAAAACAATTTGAAGAACAAAACAACTTTATTGTTGACACTTGACTATGAATAGAATACAGATGATAATATCATTGGTTACAAAATAAACTGTAGCAGTGTCAACATTATTGAAGAGGACGCCAGGCGACGCTCACAATTTTTCCAGCTCATCTAACGGATTGTACACCATTTCAGGGTCGTACTTGGCCTGCAGCTGTTTCCATTCTTCCGGCTTATTCTCGATTAAATGATTGATCACCTTCTTGGTCCCTTCCTTCTGCTTGTCGTTGCACTTGGCGCAATGGTTGGTCAGGGCGTCAGGAATGATACCTGGAAAAACAACCAGAAATTACCTTAAGTTTTTGATCAAATATTTCAACTTTCTAAAATTACCCTTATCTTTGTAAACACCCTTGGAAGAGTCAGTCGTGTTTAATAGAACAAAATATGTACCCCATGAATATTTTTATTTAGTCAATAGATGGATTTCAAACATCCACATAATCTTCAGTTAAATATTCTATTGTCAATTTATATATTTATTAATATATAAAACTATTGCATACACGTTAATGGCATTACTAAAAATATATATATTGTATAGTTTTACATTACATCCATTACTGTTTCCAGCCTATGGCCTGGGTCAGTTTTTTATTCAAGACATATATTTTCCACCACCAGCTTGCTAGGCCTGTCGTAGATTTATTCTATTATTTTATTATTTATTGTATGGTGAAATATATTATTATGACATAAGATCATAATGCATATCTATGTTATCATAATTCTTTTAATATCATATGCTTTTAAGAAATGTTTATCTCATATTATACAAAACAATAATTTAACCAGTTGTTCTCTATGGGTGTGAAACATGGTCTCTTGCTAAACACGATTAAAAAAAATTTATTCGAAAACATGGTGGTTAGAAATAAATTTAATCCACAAAGAACTGCAGATAATGGGGAGTGGATGAGGGTACATATTGATCAATTACATGCCCTGTACTCATAACAAGCAATTGTTAGGGTAGTGAAGTATTGTAGTTAATGGTGGGTAGGACATGCAGCGCAAATGGAATATTTTAGAACAGTGTTCTGGGTAGTGACTGGTAACACCAATGAGAAGAGGCCATTGGGAAGACCTAGACGCAGCTGGGAGGATAACATTAGAATATACCTAACAGAAATAAAATTTAATGAGGTGGACTGGATAGGACTAGCTCAATATAGGGAAAGGGAAAGTGTGGCAATGATATTTTGAGTTCCTAATGGCATAGAGTAAGTACGTTTAAATTAAAAAATAATTAAATGTAACCGAACTAGTAAAAGTGGTTCCAGCACGTGTTGTGTTATTAAGGATTCTCAATATTGATGTATTAAATTTTGGGTGCTATATAAGTGGGCCATTTCAATCAAACATAATAAGCCAGTCTACCCTGAGATTTTCTGATTTTCAAGTGGGTAAAGCTGCTCTTGTTAATACTATACATAAAAGTATTACATATAATTACTTAGCTACTCTATGGCATTAATAGCTTGCAAGTTCATTGCCAAACATATAAAAGTACGCAACCTATCCCTATCTTGAGCTAGCTCTATCCAGTCCCCTTTATTACACCCTATCCCTATCTTGAGCTAGCTCTATCCAGTCCCCTTTATTACACCCTATCCCTATCTTGAGCTAGCTCTATCCAGTCCCCTTTATTACACCCTATCCCTATCTTGAGCTAGCTCTATCCAGTCCCCTTTATTACACCCTCTCCTTATCTTGAGATAGCTCTATCCAGTCCCCTTTATTACACCCTCTCCCTATCTTGAGATAGCTCTATCCAGTCCCCTTTATTACACCCTATCCCTATCTTGAGCTAGCTATATCCAGTCCCCTTTATTACACCCTATCCCTATCTTGAGCTAGCTCTATCCAGTCCCCTTTATTACACCCTATCCCTATCTTGAGCTAGCTCTATCCAGTCCCCTTTATTACACCCTATCCCTATCTTGAGATAGCTCTATCCAGTCCCCTTTATTACACCCTATCCCTATCTTGAGCTAGCTCTATCCAGTCCCCTTTATTACACCCTATCTCTATCTTGAGATAGCTCTATCCAGTCCCCTTTATTACACCCTATCCCTATTTTGAACTAGTTCTATCCAGTCCACCTCATTACGCCATATCTCCTTCAGGTCCATTCCAATGCTATCCTCCCATCTGCGCCTATGTCTTCCCAATGGTCTCTTCCCATTGGTGTTACCAGTCAGTACCTTGAACACAATTCTAGATTATCTCATTTATGCTGCGTATCATCTCCACCATATTCTACCAGACTTAAATATCCTAACACTTTTTTGTTATGTATGTAGCTGATAATTATGTAACCTCCTCCACTCCAAAGTAGTCTTATCCCTTTATGGACCAAATATTTTCCCCTATGCACTTTGTTTTAGAACACCCAAATTTTTTTTCCGTCATATAAGGCAATAGACTATGTTCTACACCCATAGAGAACCACCGGTAATAGACTAGCATATTGTGAGAACATTTTAATTAAACCAGACGGTGCCTTTAAGGGTTGGAGGAGAGAAATGAAAATTTTAGACCATGACATGCTTTGAAGAAGTATTTTATCTTTGTATAAGAATACTGTGTTCAAGTTTATATGAACTGGAGCAAATGAAACAATTCTTCTAGATCAATTAGACTAGACATAGGCTACATAGTAAAGCTTCAAATGGGGCTACCTTAAGAATTCAACTATTAAAAAATAAAATAATTTACTTCTTATATTGCGGTAGTAAGTAATGTCTGCATACTACATATTTTCAAACATCTAAAGGCTACATAAGTTATTTAGAAGTAATTTTTAATTTATTACAGATAAATTAAGGATGGTAGTAAACGTTTGAGATTAGATTAAATAAAGATCGTAAGATTCTACTCAAAAAAGGTATCTTGCATATTTTTTGATACATTTAACGGTTTTATCACAATGTGAGAAATTAATATTACAATTTGCTCTTTTTTCTCTTATTCGACTTGAAATGCTAAAATAAAGTATTGTGCTATTTAAAATTCTCGCTTTATTCTTTATACAACCGTTTGGAAATAATATTCATAACTTTTTTACCAAATTACAAACTAAACCTTGTCCATTAACGCTTATTGTAACCATCTCCCATTCGCCTCTTCAAACCTCAACAAAACTTCAATTAAATAACCAGCGGTTTTTCCTCAAACAATAATGTTGTGATTATTTGTTGCTATGATAATAATACATCAAATTTTCAATTCAAATTAGTATTTCATTATTTAAAGAAAATATTACTTACTAAACATGTGTAACGGACTAAAAACATAATTTTATGGTTAATTAAAATAGAATACAACATTTCTGAGTATTTAGAGGTCGTTATATTCTAATGTTATATATTACTCTTGACTCAGTTCATTTAAATCTCTAATATGGAGGTTTAAAAACAATCTTTGCCGTCTCACTTACAAAATAGTGTACACGTCAATTTTCCAGTGCAAGTACACCATTATAAGTAGATTCGGATGTCCCCTGGGCAGCGGTAAATTAGTACTGGCTTATCTTTCTAAAAAAACTGAGCTACAATTTTATGTATCCCAGACACGCCATTATTATTATTATTATTATTATTATTATTATTATTATTATTATTATTATTATTATTATTATTATTATTATTATTAGTTATTATTATTATTGCATGGAATATATATATATATATACACACACAGTTTGGGTTCATATTCAATTTAAGTGATAAATTAATGGTTTATTCTATAGCCATTTGGATTAAGCCACAAGTAAACACTATACTAAATTTAATAAAAAATTAATACTACTAAACAAAATAAGCGTTTGTTTTTCTAATCTCTTAAAACAAAACAATAAATCCTGGATATCCTAATATCCCTCGGGAATCATGTATTCTAAAGACGCTGTTTAGGTTTTAATGAGTTATTAGCAAAGAAAAGAGAAAAGTAATCGTTTATTTCCATAAGTGAGCCTAGAATGTTATTGTTGAACTAAAAAGTGTGTGTTTTAACTTTGAGCTTCTTGCCACCAACAATGTAATATTCAATATCCTCCATAGTTGGATTATCTTTAGAGCATCTTTGTTGAAGTGTAGTGTAGGAGTATGCCCTTACCTTTGAGTGTTTTGCCATCAGGAGTGCAGGCGTCATCTTCTTTGGCCATAAGACAATCGAAATATCCTTTAAACAATCTGTCATTTTTGAGGATAGCATCCAGATCCACGCCGTCGTACTTGGTGGTGTATTTCTCCTCCTCTGATTGGGCGAGTCCCAGGAAGACCGCGAGGACGCAAAGACTCAGAACGCACTTCATGTTGTTGTGATAGTGAACACTTTACAGACGGCGGCTTTTATAGATACCGCGGTCAGATTGTGGCCTTCAAAGGTTTTTCCTTAAACACTGCATACATAGCTCATGATACTTTTTTTCTTAATGCATTTATCTTAAACAGTGAATAACACAAACTTCAATAATAATTATATATAGTCATTGCTTATTTGCATTCTAGTTAATAACAGTGGATGCACTAATAATGCAATCGTGACGTAAAGGTTAAAGATTATGTTGCAAATTCTTTTGTTTCTGACCTCCCGCTATCTATCTTATTTTCAATTATTTCTAAACAACAATATACTTGTTCTTATAGGATACTAGCTAGTATACCCGTTTTTTGCATGGGGAATCTATAGAGTAGCTTTGTTATTTTTAGTGTATAAAAATTAAACACAGGCAGAAGTAATCAAATATTAAAAAATGTTTAAATATTAATCAATTATTGGTTTCAATAGTGTTACGAAACTCAAAAGTATTCAAAAAAAGAGATGTAATTATACATAGTTTTAAAAGATGACATTTATTTGGATGATTAAGCTATAACTTCTATATACACAAGGCTTTGAGCCCTTGCCTTTTGGTGGTGATTAAAAAGAAGATAAATGGTTGTTAATGAGTTAAAACAAATTAAATAATAAAGATTTACAGTTTGTATAAGGAATTATTCATTTACAACTTTTCTGGCCTAATCCGATTTGCTATATTTAACCTAATATTAATTTTTTGTTTATTGGACTATCCTATAGAACACTATATTAAGACCCATCGGATTTCCAAATTTTAGATTTTTAGTACGTATAGAATGATTGTTCGAATAACTGACGCTAACTCCAATAACTCCAAATTAAATCTAATTAAGATGTTATACATCAGCTTCACTTTTTATATAATTTATTCTTTTACAATATCAAGATAATCTTGGCATTCCTATTCCAAATATACATTCCCATTAATTTTAAACACAATCTTCGAAACGAATTATTAACCAGTCCATAAACTGAGTGAACAAACAAACGCAATCCATAGAAAATGCAATTTATATACATTGTTACAAAAACATTTAAGAAAAAAGAGTAACAAAGTTTAACAAAAATAAATGGAATAATACACTCTTTTAAAGAGACAGAAACTACCTGCGCAATTTTAATTTTCTACTATAAAACTAAAGTTTTCATATAGTTTGTGAGATTTGAAGCCCCCTATTTCTTGGTTATAGTTTTCAAATTTCAGATTTTACGTTAATTTTTGTATATTTTTAGTTGTCTTTGTGTCTACATGATTAAATATTTAAATTTTCTACTACAACAAGAAGCTTTATTTTTTTATGTTTTTGGGATTTTAGCCACCCTTACCCCCTATTTTTCAAATCTTTACTATGCAATTTAAAAAAAACTTTAATATTTTTCTAGTTATCTGAGATATCCCATCCCACTTTCTGATAAATTAAAAAAAAAAATGATCACACCAAAAATATTATTTTTTAAGTTTTGTAAATTTCCATTCCTCATTCTCCCCTTGAACTCAATTCATAGCTCCTTGTTTTGAAATTAAAAATGTTCAAACTCTTTTAGTTATTTAAGTTTGTCTCTAAAATGTATGTAAATATTCAATTTTTCTACCATAGAGGAGAAGTTTTATTCCATTACCATCATCATAATTAGTATTAAAGTTGGTGATCTGGTGGTCTATGGGTACTTTTGTGCTGGGAGTCCGGGGTTCAATCCTTGGTCCCGGCACAGATTTATCTGATTACCAAACTCTTCCTTCACCTCTGACAAGACGTGTATTAATCACAACTTGTGAATGTGTGGAATGCCAGTCCTCCACCGTGGTTTGGATCCCACGTTAAACTGTAGGTCCTCCATTTCATCTCACGATCATCCTACCATTACACTTTAGCATAAATGCTTATAGCCCGAACGGGTAGCAAGGCATGGTGCTAAAAACAAACAAAAGATTAAATAGCTAATATCGATAAATTCTGTAATTTTCAAAGAATGAAAAAAAAAATGAAGTGTGGCAATTGTTTGAGTGACATTACATCCTCTTAGTTTAAATTCACACATCCGGTAGCTAATTGAGCGTGTCGGAAGCAGTACTGAATATTGACCATTGCCACACTCTTACACGCCTGTTTGGCAAAAGGTTTACAGCAAAGTAACCGGTCTGCCTTTGATTGCTGCAACCGCGGTATGAAGCTTAAGCCCGTGCATTCATGGCTGTCTGCATTCAGCCTTTCTTCCCCTTCCCATTCCATAAATTCAGTTCCTCCATGTGCTACCAAAATAAGAACTTTGTTAGAAAAACTCTTTTTCAAGTCTTGAGTTCAAACACCAATAAAGATTTGTTTTCAAAGATCACCATGTAAGAATGCCATTTTTCCTCTGACATTTTAGTTTTATTTCACTAAATACGAGGTTGATGTTTCACAATAAACCACATATTTAACATATAGGCCTTTTTGAAATATATGTGAATTAGAACAAATGATTTAGGTTAAATGTAGCTAAATGTTTACTGCGACCGAGTCCACTAAATCCAGAGTTGACTAATATTTGTAATATTATAAGAAAATAACCAATAAGTGAAGCATACCTTTAGGTTTATTTGACTACGTAGATCTATTCCAAGCTTCAGCCTGCTATTTTTATTGGTTTTGGAGACATCCGTGGTGTTAGTCACCCATTCTTAGGGGTGAGACTAGAGAACTATATAGATATTAATATAAATGCTACAAGATGTGAATTAATCACAACTTGTGAATGTGAGGAATGCCAGGCCTCCACCGTGGTTCGGATTCCACGTTAAACTGTAGGTCCTCCATTTCATCTCACAATCACACTATCATTACACATTAGCGTAAGTGCGTATAACCCGAACGGGTAGTAAGACGCGGTGCTAATAATAATAATAATAATAATATAAATGCTTGTGTCACATTTTCAAGTTTCACTGAAAGCCTATGCTAAGCTGTTCCCGTTATATGTTTTCTGGTTTTGGAGTTATCCACATATCTCATTTGATTTAAGTTGAGGTGGAAGAATATCCGAGAAAGGGCCAGTATTTTTGTAATTTCTATGGTAAAACATATTATATTGCCAAATTAAATTAATTGTAACAGTAGTGTGACCTGGTGGTCTAGGGGTAAGGTGTCTGACCTCTGTGTTGAGGGTCCGGGGTTCAATCCTCGGTCCCGGCACAGATTTATCTTATTGCCAAACCCTTCCTTCACCTCTGACAAGACGTGTATTAATCACAACTTGTGAATGTGAGGAGTGCCAGGCCTCCACCGTGGTTCGGATTCCACGTTAAACTGTAGGTCCTCCATTTCGTCTCACAATCACCTTACCATTACACATTAGCATAAGTGCGTACAACCCAAACGGGTAGTAAGACGCGGTGCTAATAATAATAATAATAATAATAATAGTAATAATAATAATTGTAACAGTAGAAACATAGATATTAATTTTCTTCACAGTGTGATATCAACAGTTATTGAATATCTATCATGAACATAGCGACAGTAGATGAGAAACTTTATTAATAAACAGAAAAAAAATTGCCATTAATTTCAGTACACCCTTGACAGATATTCAAGAAATTTTGAGATCACTTTGTGAAGAAAATTTTGACTCTATATATTCACTGGATAAATATTTGATTATTTTATCAAACGAACTATTTTGATAAAACAAACTACAAAACCGGTGGCCCATTCTCACATCCACTCAAAATGTAATGTGAGGGCAAAGATAATAAATCCGAGATGCAAACCTCAATATTTCCTCCAGCACCCAAATCTATTCTAAATGATAGTATTTTTTCCTGAAGTAGTGGTCAAGAAGTAGAAGGAGTCAAAAAGTGCATATCATTATAAATAAACGCTGAATTTCACAATACTAGTTTCTATATGATGAGAGTGCAAAACATCAAATTTCTAGAATTTTAAGTAACCAGAGTCAGCAGATATAATTGGCCCAAGGAATTAGGGTTCCAATAATGGTAAAAATATTAATAAAATAAAATCAGAGGTGCACATATTCAGATATCTCTAAGTTCCTTTGCAAAGTTCCTCGTTTTGGAAATGACATTGTGACAATATAAACTAATAAAAAATATTTTATTTTGTTATTTTCTTTTCTTCTCTGTAGCTCAAGCTGCCTTTTAATGACAGAATTAATCTAAGTGTCTAAATAAATATTATGTAAATGTAAGATCAACTCTTATAAAAGTTATGAAAGTTACCTATGTGTAAAATTACTATGTCAAACAATCGACCCTGTGCACCTGGCCACGAGCTTATAGGTCCCGGCCTAGATTCACAACTTGTACTTTGGGTAATTTTCCCGAAAGGGGAATTACCCCCCAACGGTCGACAGAGTTTGGTTAGTTAGGCTTAAGTTAGATTGTGTTTCAACTGGTTCCACACCCTCATATTCGCTATCACCATCAACTCATCTCATCGGGACATGGAGAGCCTCCATGGAAAGTATGTAGTACCATTAGTACATTCAGTGTCCCCTGGGAAACAGTACATTAGTACTGACTGAACTTTCCACTAACTGAGCTACAGATGATGTAACCCAGATGCGCAATATTATTATTATTACTTTGCTAAATAGGGGTGAGAGAATTAGCGACAGCTGAAAGAACCCCTAATAAGTCAAGAAAGAGGTTTTAAAATTGAAGAGTTTAGGAGAGTTCAAAGAGGAAAGGAGCCTGTTAAGGATGATAATGAAGAGAAAAACATATTGGTTGGGCCACACCATTTTAAATGAAGAGGGTCATGGAGGGGAAGATAGATATAAAAATAAGAAGAGGAAGAAGAAGTTTTGGAATGATAACAGATATAAAGAAAGGAAGAAGCTACAAAAGTTTGATAGAAAACTCTCAGGACCGAGTAAAATGGAAGATGTCCAGTTGATACCAGTCTCTGGACAAATTCACAGAAGAACAAGAAGAAATAAACACGTTTTGCCTTCAAATATGAATACAAAATAATGAACACAAAATATTAGTTCCTCTTTGGATTTTATATTGAAATGTATTCTGTAATTACTCTTAGGATCTAAGTTGATTTAGCGATCAAATAAGACCGGAAAAAAGTGATAATAAATTTTTAATAGGAGGATATAACATTTTTCACATTGCTTAAGACAAAATTTTGTAAAAACATCTATTTGATCGAATTAAAAAATATATATCACCCATATATTAACCAGACGTCCAAGTTATATCCATGTGATATATCAGCATAATCAACCTAGTTGTTTTTGAGTTAAACACGAACATACAGACATCAGCACATTTTTATATATAATATTAATACTAATAATATTAATTAATAATAGATTGCATTACACAATAATAATATTGATTTTATTGCTGGCGTAACCTCTGCATTTTTTTCATGAACTGTACAACTATAGGGTAGTTGTCATTTCTCAGAATTCCCACCTCTTAGACACATTATATGTCATTTAATGCTAAATACACCTTCTTAGGCGTTAAGCCTAAATGGTAAAACTAGAAACTACTCCATAATGTGACAGACTAATCATTCCTCAAGAATCTGAACTAATTTGTCATTGCTACTACGCTCTTATTGACACTTGTCTTAGCCATCTTATAAATATATATATATATATATATATATGTATATATATATATATATCCTGCTTCCGGTTCGACTCCCTGGGCGTGGAGATAGAGATCAGTTATGCTCTTTGAATTGAAAGAAATCATTAATTATAATTATCTTTTTGTTGCACTTTTGAAGAACAATTTTATAATAACTGTAATTTCTAGAATTTTTAATAAATTAATAAATGTAATAACAAAATGTGTGTGGTTTGCTAAGGTCCCCCCTTCAATTATGGGGCTGGAGCCCTGGCCTCAGTGCCTCCCTTTCTTTAATCGGCTCCTGCTTATCAGATTTGTTCAAATGTGTCTGCTAGCTTCCATGATGAAAGAATTGTTTATGTTAATTTACAATTTTATGAATGTTTATCAATCTCGTTTTTATCAACAATACCAATAAATTTGGTTTCGATTGCTTGTCCTATTTTGAACCAATTTTGGATTATTATTTAAACATTAACTTTCTTTAATTTCTCATAATAAGCTAATTATAAGTATATCATTTAAAAAACTATTTTTTTTGCATATATCTATACTGTATTTTAAAGTTAAATTAATAATCCTTAAAATAGAAAGTACAGTTTTTGTAATCATGGAAATATTGATAATTTAATTGATCTTTATGTTTTATGCCCCAAAATCAAAAGAGTACTGTTGGTATGTCCTTCTTTATGTTCTTCTGGGGCCACAACCAAAAAGGTTCTGCGGATTTCGTTCAAATTTCAAATTGAAATGTGATATGACCACACCTGAAAACTGAATCATGATATTAATTTCAATTCTTAAACTAAAAGTCGGATGAATACTGATTTTTGAAACTATCAAATATTGGAAAATGAAATGAATAAGTTTGTTCAAAATGGGTATCTGGGTAATATTTTACATGATAAATAAAACAGAATGCTTGTTATTAATAGAAAAAAATAATTTTGGTTAGTTTACTGATGATTAATACTTTAAAATTTGAAATCTTTCGGAAATGACTTTAATAATTTTGCTCAAACTTTCTATTTGAAGATTGACACATATGATTAACAAAAAAAAAATAATGTTATTTCCTAAGTAAAACTTATTTGAGTATGACTGTTAATCAATTATGGAAGATATTTCTTAACTATAATAGACAAAAAAAGGTATGTTCCAATGTGTGTTAATATTTTTTTTAAACTAGGTTACACAGGGTGGAGACGAAACAATTATACGATTAGTAACTAATAAATTAACACTTTAATTGAAAAGTAAATATTCACAAGCTAAATAAAAGCAAACTATATATTAAACTTTTTCACTTTTTGAAGATAATTTTACTCAGGTGAGATCCACCGGATATCGGACAAATCTCAGTCTATTGTCCATCACTTTCCTCAACATAGATCGACTAATTATTTCCACCCAGCCCTGTATTAGTTTTAGACGTACAGTATTTATATAATAATACGACTTCACCCCCAGTGGTCCAAAGACAAAACCCAAGGGAAATAATACATATTCTGTTAAAATTTCAAGCGTGAACTTTCGACAGGCGAAGCCTGCTATGTGACTTTAAACCACAAATTAACCACAGTAAGCTACAATTTGTGAAATGTGCATAAAAAACAAGGCAAATTTTTATTGTTTTCTATTGATTAGTTAAAACATTACCTTAATTGGATATTTTGCTTCGGCAAAGGGCCAAGTAGGTGGTTTATTAGGGTGGATGGTCCACATGTGTAGCGAACGCTTATCAAGTGGTTCGCATGCGTATTGAACGTTTATAAAGTGGTCCCAATGTGTAATGAACGCTTATCAAGTGGTACCAATGTGCAATGAACGCTTATAAATTAGTACGCTGGTATATTGAATGCTTATCAAGTGGTACCAATGTGTAATGAACGCTTATCAAGTGGTACCAATGTGTAATGAACGCTTATATATTAGTCCGCAGGTGTATTGAATGCTTATCAAATTGTCTCAATGTGTAATGAACGCTTATCAAGTGATCCGCATGAATCGAATTAAGGTTCTATTTTTACTTTATTACTTACAATTCTTATCCAACTCTAATCTCCTATAAATTATATCCTAGCCATTTCTATTACGTTGGTTAATATATGTGGATGTCCTTAACAAGTAATGAGAGGAAGAAAATATAAAATAATTACACTTGGACACGGTAATCAAGCCTTGAGCAATTACTACATCTTGTACACCCAACAGCGTAAGTTCTGTGTAGTCCCTTCCTTGTGTTTTAGAACACATCTGTCCATAATAGACACGTGATCATCACAACCCTTATAATAAGTTAAACAAAATAAACAAATAAAAGCTCATTTTTTGCATGATTAAGGCTCTGGTACAATAAATAGAGTCAGTTGAATCAAAACCTAAAATAATACATTAAACGCATATACGAGTGTATCATACACTCTACATTTCTTGTTTCTTTAAAAAAAGGATAGTTTTCAGGTACAACGGATGGATGTAAGCCTTTTATAGCAAAAAATTGATGTAAGAAAACATTTATTTGGTGATTGTAGGATAAGGACGCTAATAAAAACTAACTCATCATAGTTTCCAGAGGTATCAAACTATCGAAAAGCTCTCTATGAAAACCCCATTTAAAATAAATGGTATGGGTGCACAGCACAGAATTTCTCTCGCTTTTATCTTAAAATAGACATGTAGCAAATACTCGTAAGATTTGTGAAACGAAATAATAGGTCCATACATTGTTGTAGAAACATTACACCAATGATCATAAATTAAATAACCCCCCCCCCCTCATACACGTACAGTTTCATCTTCTGTTCGGCCTGAACAGTTGAAGTCTGAAAGACCTATAACTGACGTGGTGTGGGGTGGCCGGCCGGCCAATCGTTTGGACTGATGGACTGTGGGAATTCAGACAGTTCTACCAGCTGCAGATTGTGCTGCCTGTCAGACGGAACTGTCGTGAGGGGTGGGGGGTGGGGGGGCTGAAAGCGGCCGGCCGGCAGGCCAAGTCTTCCTCCAGTTCGATTTCCACACTACACATGCTCGGTGATATATCGTGTTTAATCCTCTTACTACGCCATGGCCACTTGGTCAAAAGATTTTGTATCTGGATTTATCGAGGGCTGCGCGAGATTAAAAAGGATGCAATATACAAGTTTTATACTTTCGAAATGTTTTTACTAAAACACATCTAAATATCTGGGTAAAATGATATATTATTGTGAAGTGAATAAAATTGAGTTTAACTTCATTTATTTTATGTTTTCCACCATGTTTTACTACATGTTCGGGATATTCGCTTTTATTAACGCTACTGGGATAAAGAGGAGGAAGGTAAAATTAAGAGGAAATGTACACATATTTTCGTGGATTCAGAACTAGAAAACATTTAAAAAAAACTATTCAGTACTCCCGACTGGTATTCGAACCCCAAGCTCCCTGTCATTAGCAAACGTGTCCACCTATGTGAATAGCATAATTTTTTGTTGCCTGCTTATTTATAAACATTTAAAGCTTATTAGCTTAAGAAAATAGTAGATTTTAGTTTTAATTAGACTTGAATGAACAATTAAAATATAAATCTTTATCCAGCTGGTTTTCCCATTGAGTTTAGCCAAGGTCCAAACGAGTTGATATAATTATATTTCCTGTCTTGTGAGTGTACTTGAATCCTCAGAGACCTCATGGGAAATATCCAAACGTCATGAGATTACAGATATTTTTTCTACGTAAGGAATATTCCACAGTTTTATAGTTTTTTTTTGTCATTTAAAAAATGATATCTCAACTCTCCACGACTTATAAGACAATGTTTAATTCTACGTCTATTGTTTATCTGGAACCGTTTAACTGATTGCGATGTGTTTTTTATTTTATTTCGTGGGATATTTATCCATGTAGGTCTTAGCTTATATTACACTATGCTAGTACTTCATTAAGATTAGTAGTGATCTCCAAAGATATAAAAGTCGGTGAATATTCTATCAATTCGAAGGACCTCAAGGAAATGTTTATAATTAAAATTAAAGGAAAGACTACGGGGTATTTCAGTTTAAAACCCAATGCGTAATCAATCCAAAGAGAAATATTAGGACTGTAGAAATGATTATCCAAATTAGACTAAACGTTTGCGTGTGTTTACTTAATGAACTATCATTAAAGGTTCAACCAACACATAATTAATCGAGTATTTTATTTTATTCAACTTATTCAAAACTTAATAAATTTAATTACATTGATATAGGCCTACACACACATTATTTTCGCCTTATTAAGTGTTTTATGTACACTATGGAGTGTCAAAAGTGAGGACTGTCACACATGCATTTACTGTCATGACTTTAGGAGAAATCAGACCTGACGAATTATTATTATTATTATTATTTATCACCGCATCTTACTACCCGTTCGGGTTATACGCTTAAGTACTAATTACGATAATGGATTAGGAATTGGGATGGTTGAATTTAGAGGAAGTGAACCCGCATTTGCGTGGAGGTAGAGTGGAAAACCATTTAGGAAAAACCACCCTCAGTTCACCCGACCGAGATTCGAACCTCGATATCCCCGTCCTCAGCGGTCGAGCTCAACACGACTAGCGCGTTAGCCAACTAAGCCACCGAGGCGGGTCCTGACGAAATAGATTCAATAATAAGATTGGAGATTCTGGATTAGAACATGGACCCACAACAGCTTGCAAGTTTAACTAAATATATGATACGCGGCTCATATGGACTTTTGAATCGATCGTCTTCATGCATGCATGGAAAAATATATAAAGAGCTTTCAAAGAACCACGTTGACGGGAATGATGGACATCCCAAAATTCAGTGAACGGCATCCCAATGATGAAGGGTTCAACCACTATCCGTTTATGAGCGTTGGAAGACAATCGTTGAAGTGGTCCTTTCACAACCACGCCCTGTTGATAGTTCTCGATTTCCACATTAATATGGAGCTTTGCAGTCTCATCAAATTCACTAAGTAGTAAATAATAGGGTAGTGATAAAGTGACGTTTAGTGTTAAATAGACCAATGAAGTGGAGCCATTTAAATTTGAATTTTTCAGGGTGTTTTGCATTTAGCTGTCCATCTCAAAAATGGACATTATGTCTATTTTGCAGCAATTGATATCACTAACGTCATTAGCAACCCATTAGACAAACCATTAACAACCTTTTTAAAACTATGCTCTTGAGATCTCTTTGCAAAGATGCTTGCTTACAATGAGGCTGCTTCATGCAATGCTTGGAAAATCAAGAAGTTCTACTGCCAAAAGAAAGGAATTTTTGCTAAGGAATCTCTTTTAGTAATGAAAGGTAATTCCTTCAGCAGGTGTGTACCACAAACACAAATAACACAGTGTGTTATTACTTGAGATTTTGGCTCCATGATGTCAAAGGTCCAACTTTAGTTGAAAACTTACGCACCGCGAATGATGTAACCCAAGCATCCTACCAATTAGTTTGAAGAGCTTTGGGATTATTATAATATAACTCGCGCTTGAGAAGTACTTTAGCAAAAACCTATTTGTGTGGCTTTTCGTCCTCGCACAGAAATTTGCTCTCAATCAAATTAATATTTTTCACGTAACAGATATTCTTCCATTTTGGCTTGCCCACAGGTAAACCATGTCAAAATATATTGAACATAGAATCAGAACAGGAAAAATCTGTATTAATTTTGGAATTCAACGAAGATATTTTTAATGAAGGTTAGAGTGAACACAACCACATATTAAGGAATCTCTCGAAATATAATATTACCAGTAAAACCCGTGTGAAACATTCAAACTTCCCCTACCCCGTCAAAAAAGAACTATTTAGTCTTTTGTTGGGTTGTTGAAATTAAATACTCAGCGAAGCTTATACACAAAATAGCAAAGAGAGTTTATTAATGTGAACATATTTACAATTCACCATACCTCTTTGTATATAATATTTTATGTCAGAATGCAATCATCTTGAATTTTTTGTTCGTCATTTTTGGTAATTGATACAAACATATTGTTAGATTTAGTGACTCTTGAAAAAGCTACATAGAGTTGTCCATGAGTAAATACAGCCCTTGGCAAGTACAATCCAGCTCTTTGAAGCGTCTGTCCCTGAGACTTATTGACAACAGAAATAATATATAGGGTTTTCTTTTGACTTACATGATTACCAAACAATGTGTTTTAACGTAAACTGAGTATGCTATGTCAGAATACGGTAAAAAATCCTATCCACTGATAACTTATTCATCGCTGTAGGCTTGGTATTAGTTGAGAAAAAGGGGTGTTGTCAGTATAAATAATATATATGATAAAATCTATTTAAGAGAGATGACTAATGTCCGGCCAATTCTATTAAACACTTTGAATATAAACATCTCTATTGAGCACAGAACCACCTACTGTAGACGTAATATTGTAAAATCCTGTATAACCCCCTCGTTGACTCCATAACATTGACAAGGATGGTGGACCCTTAACAAGGGTGTGTGCGGTGACGTAACTATATTGTGGGATAGGAAGCAAAATGCCGTGGGTCTGCGCCCAAAATGGATCACATCCGGTGACCCAGCAAAATTTAAATAGCTATGCTGTTCAAATATGTTATTAACACATTTATTTCATTTAACTAAACATAAATTGGCATAGTATATATGTTCATACAAATTGTAAGATTGGCCATGGGCTGAAATCTGTAGAGTGTAAATAAATAAATAAATAAATAATATTAGTGAACGAAAGCAAAATGCCACATTGCCTTGTATGTATGTGAGAGAGATAAAGATACCCAAAAGTTTCTTTCTCTATCACACAATAGTGTGCAGACAATAGCTCGATAATCGCAGCCACAGATCTCTTATCTGTCCAGATATATCATAGATATCACTGATTAACTCGTGCGCAGTGAATTTTCTCTTTTTCCTTCAGCTATCGTAATCGCTAGGTGCTATTGTGTTTATCATCTACCTAGACTATGTTATTTACGAGACGATTATGTTACAAGTTAATCAGCCTTCTTTTAAGGTGTCAACGAAAAATTATTTAAGTAGCAGTTTAAAAAGGAATAAAAGTTAAAAGGAAATTCTGTCAAAAGTACCCAAAGTCAGCGGACATACTTTAAAGTTTAGTATTAGTATAAATGTTAGTATTGAAGTTAAATGTATTGCTTGGAAGGATACATAACTATTGATTCTGAATAGCCAAAAAGGGACAGTGAAACTATTTTTGATAAAAGTTAAGAGCATCTAGCATTTGTGGAAAAAATAAATAATACAGATATTAGTATGGATGAAAGTATAGAACCGTGCAACAAGATGAATGATAGCTGCCCCGTAATCGATAAACAGACGAGCTTAAAGGCTCTGAAAACCTATAATTAATCACTATAGTATTTGAAACAATCACAATATGCGACTGATTGGGGAATTTTTAAAGATAATATTTTAAGTTAGAGTGTCAAAATATTTATTGTTGAGAAATAACATTGTAAGATATCTAAAGGCCCATTTGTCAAAGATACTATCTGAAGGTCTCTTACAGATAAACACTACTGTATCACATCTAAATCCGGCTTTGAAATGGAGAGGTCCTGGTTTTTCTATTCACGATAACTCAATATAGCATATGGTGACCCGTGTTGGTTGTTAAGTGTTAGAAATTGTGGTACCCTAAAATATGTTTGAATGTGACTGGAAGCATAATAAATAAGCTTAATAAATGGAATAGAAAGCCAGGAGTCACTTTAGGTGCATTTAAATTCATGTAGGGTTTATGATCGGTAGCACGTATACACGGTACGATAAATGGGTACATGGAGTCAGTGTCAATCAGCATGCACATCCGCCTGTGCAATGAAAAAAAACTAGACTTATTTGTCAATAATATATTATTGAAACTTGACAATAAATTATTCACAGAACAAGAAGGTAAGGTGTCCTTGAATAGCTCTAAGATATTCTTCGTGATCGAGATAATTATGCAGAAATCAGTCGATTTTATTTTTCTCTATGTACTTTTTCAGCAGACAAGCCTCGTTCATGGTTCCAAGAAAAAGCTAAGTTATTTCATCTATAAAAATAAATCGGCTGGTAAAATTAATGACTGTATTTTAGACCAGTTAAAAACACCATCCCGTACTTACATGTCTATAGACCCAATCCTGTATAATTTTTTAATCCCTTTAATCCAATCGGCTTACCCATCCACGATCTTCAATTAAAATTTGAGCACCAATCATTTTGCGGCGTAATTTGAACTCAACTAAACTGTGTAATGGGACACGTTTACAGGTAAACAGTGTGTGCAACTTTATCATAGAGGTGACTGTCATGACAGGTTGCAATGCGGGAAATGGGTCATGATACCAAGAATACACATAATTCCATCAGACCTGCCCTTTCAGTTTAAAAACTTGCAATTTCTGATCAAGATTTACTTTGTGATGATCATCAAAACAGCTCAAAGAAAAACCCTGAAGATGGCAGGCGTTGATATCCGCAGCAAGTGTTTATCCCACGGAAAACTATATATGGTATGTTCCTGTGATATTTCTAGCAGTAACATGTAACTGTTCGCTCCTGATGATAAAATCACCAACGGCGTTTACAAAGAGACCTTTCCTTAAATTTGGTTTCCTTATATCTTTCAATTAATACAAATATTCCATCCGTCTAATCTTAAAACAGAAATAATTACACAACTTTGATTTGTTTTATTCTGAAGATACATCTTATATAAGCTTCAAAGATTTCATCGTGGTAATTTCTACCTTACACTTTGTGTTATTTCTTCTCTGTGTGGGGAAAATAAAAACTAGGTGATTAAAAAAGTAATGGTTTTAAATGGACATGTTTTAAAAACCGACACTGACGCAAGCGTAGCTGCGGATAAAAGCTAGAGAAGAATATTGTAAATACAATGGATAGAGAGAGAGGATATAAAATACATTAGTTGTAAGAAAAAATAGTTTGATGAAGATAATCATATCATAAGGAAGGGAGAAATTCAAGAGGAAGAACAAGATTGGAGTACATGAATCAGGTAATGGACAATGTTGGCAGAAGAAAGTACAAAGAAGTAAAAAATATTGGCCCAGGATTGACAAAAGTGGAGAGTTTCAGCTAACCAACCTCAAGATTGATGACCTAATGATGATGATAATAATATAGTAAGTTATTATCATTGAAAACCAAAACCAAATATGGGTTGAAATTTTTGAAAGGCCCTTCATTGTAAATCGAACTATAGCCTACCTGTTTGTATTGTCAACACATTTTACTGACCGGTTTGGCTGTACGTATATGTACTAATTATATGAATATGTTAGGAGTGAGGAAGGTTGAATTTAGAATAAGTGTACCTGTTTTTTCGTGGAGAGAGTGTGGAAAACCGTACACCCTTATTACACACAAACCTTAAGATTTGAACCCAAATAATCTCGTCTTCGTTTGTTTAGTCTTTTTTCGAGAGTGACACCTTAGATTTAGATTATTCTACCACCACGGTGTGTCCTAGATTAGTGAGAAAATACATTACCGGACAAGGTAAGGAATTGAATAATTATCGTTTCTTATAATCAAACTATTTTGTTTATATATAATTTTATTTGTAACGTTTCACTTAAACGTGTTAAAGAACCTGTTGTCTTTATAAGCTGACTATTTTTCTTGACTTGAGAAACTAAGAATCATACTGCATGAACTAAATGTTAATTTAAAAGCTCATCTAACGTTCGATTAAACAGGAACAAATTACATAAATGGTACGGAACTCTATTGTTTAAAAATGGATATATTTACTCAAAACTTGTATTATATGTGAAACGGAATAATAATTATATACTAGCAAACCCGTGCAAAAATTGCGTTATACTTTCGTAAAAAAATTTTTGACTCCCGGTTTTAAATTTTATAATTTTGGTTTTAAAGAATTAAAGTCCTCACTTGTATATTTGGTCTAATAATAAGTTTCTATATTGGCTCCACAAGGGTCAACACTTTATATTAAAATTTAGACTTCCGGTTAAAATTTTCGACATTTTATTAGGGGTTGCACATTTTATGGTTATCGCATTGCTATTAAACTACTCATTTATAAATACCAGACCAATAAAATAGATAGATATTGACTATTGAGTCTAAAATGATAGAGATAGAACATTACTCTACAAACATTTCCCCTAAGAGATTAAAGGAAAAAGAACAACCTTTTGAGAGACTCACTTATTTACTTGCTCTATGACATGAGAGAATTATTGCGTAAATAATCTATTATCTCTTCACAACTAAAGCTCATAAAATTGTATTAATATATTTGTCAATATCTCAGAAACTATTGCTTTTATAAAAATATATTTCAAATAAAAAATATATTTTTAATAGTACATACTACAATCTTACAATGATAAGCTACTTAGTATATCAAATAGTTGCGGAGATAGGGAAATTTCCTCTTTTGTAATTATTCTAAAAGTCATTTTAATGGGAAAATGGAAATATACATTTTATTTAAGTCTTAATCAACACCTAAATATGAATTTTAATCAAAATCGTTAGAGCCAATTTTGAGAAAATAGTTGTTTTCTCTTTTCGCCCTTTATTAAACTGCTCTTAATTTTAAGGTTAGACAGACACACATACAGATGGCATTGCAAAAACCACTTTTTAGGGCTCGTGGGGTCATGAAACGACGACATCCATCGAAATATCATATTAGTTTTTTTACGGTCGCAATACTTTATTTAAAAGTATCAACAACTAAATTAAGTTAATTTTACTTATCAAAACGCTTTAAAACTAAAATTAAATATTTTATAAGTTAGATTGATCTTAATCTATTCTTATATTTAGTTCACTTTATTTAAAAGTATCAATAACTAAATTAAGTTAATTTTACTAATCAAAACTCTTTAAAACTAAAATTAAATATTTTAGAAGGTAGATTGATCTTAATCTATTCTTATATTTAGTTCACTTTATTTAAAAGTATCAACAACTAAATTAAGTTAATTTTACTAATCAAAACGCTTTAAAACTAAAATTAAATATTTTATAAGGTAGATTGATCTTAGTCTATTCTTATATTTAGTTCACTTTATTTAAAATTATTAATAACTAATTTAAATTAATTTTACTAGTGTTCGAAAAGGTAAAAAATATAATTATATATTTGCGTATAGCTCGAAAAATTTTGGTTTTATAAAAATATGTTTTGAATAAAAGATTTTATCCAAATATACAATGATAAGCAATTTCATATAGTTTCATATAGTTTCGGGGATATGATAAAAAGTGATAGAATACGAATCATACCGGAACCCTTAATGTAATTTTGACGAAAAATTGAAAGTCACCATTTTGTTTTTAATATTTATCAATGCTCAGAAATGAAATTTAATTAAAATCATTAAAGCTGATTTTGATAAAAATCATTTTCTTTCTCTTTTCGCCCTTCAGTAAACCACCCTTAATTTTAGGGTTAGATATCCAATTCCAAAAATCCCCCGGGGCAAACCTATGAAAACCCTAGATATCAAGTTTTAGCCCAATCGATGAAATAGTACAGGCTCTATTCTGATATACAGAGAGACAGACGGAAATGCAAAAACTACTTTCTCGGTTTTGAGGGGAGGGGGGTCATGAAACGTCAAAATCCACCAAAAGCTCGAGTTCAATTTTTTTGACGATCACAATATTTTCTCTACTTGTAATATAGCGAGAAAATAACAAGATGAAGAAAAATCAACTGGAACATAACAAGGTGCGAATTTATACATTATTCATTTAAAAATAGTGGATCTGAATCCAGTGTAAGGCATTTTATTTTAAATTAATTGTTTTTTGATATCGATTTTTTTACTTTATTCTGCCCATCGTAGAGAGAAGTATTTTGAACTTTAAAAAAATCTAACTTGAGAATTTGATAAATATTGATGTTTGATGACACCTGAAACTGAAAATTGGTTTTCACGATGCAGTCTGCCTGTCTGTGTCTTAGCCTATAACCGAAACTATTTTAACGATCGTGCTAAGACTTGGTGTCTAAGATGTCCATAAGATTCTCTCAAGGAATCTTTGGAATTTGATATACGATCATAAAATTAATGGTAGTTTACTCTAAGGCAAAAAGGGGAAAATCTAATCTATCAAAATCCGCTTTACAAATTTTGATTAAATTTTGTACCAAACCACAATGTATTACTAAAAACAAAATGGAAA
Organism: Timema genevievae; assembly: GCA_902155825.1. Taxonomy (NCBI): domain Eukaryota; kingdom Metazoa; phylum Arthropoda; class Insecta; order Phasmatodea; family Timematidae; genus Timema; species Timema genevievae. The sequence continues at coordinate 50,165 of CABFWO010001693.1, forward strand.
CTCTCATTTACCCATGAAAATTACTTTGAGGATACCGAACATTAGAAGAAATTTCCAAATTTGTTCATAACTCCACTATTATCCAAGATAAGAAATAGCTTATCATTGTAAAGTTGTAGTACTATTAAAAATAAAAACCTTTTATTTGAAGTATATTTTAATATAATTAATGGTTTATGAGCCATAGGATAATACATATAATTTATAGCGATATTTGAAAATGAAATGATTGCTATTCTCTTTTGTGGACAGATAGGTTTATGTTTTCTCAATGTTTCTGTCACATTGTATATTATATGATTTATACTCTTTAGTGGAGGGTTTTTGCAGAAATTTATATTATTTATTTTCATAAATCTTACAAGTTTTTTGTAAATCTTTTTATTTTATGATAAAATAGAGAGAAGTTCTGTGTTGTGATAATAACTTTCACTGGACTCAATTGCATTGTTTTCCAAAGTATAATCCAGAAAACTAAACCAAGATGTGACGTCTGGTTCTATCTGTATACCTGTCTGTTAGGTGATATCCTTGGACTGATGCTGAATAATGATATCCACTAGCCAATTTTCTTAGCCACTGTTTCACGTACAGAACATAAAATATCTTGGAAGCGTGATTGAGGTGAGAGGTGGAAGTAGAGAGGATTTAATGAGAATAGGACCGGAAGAAGAGGTTCTTCTAGAGGTGCGTTAGAGACAAGAAGAGAAGTGACCTTGACGTATAAGGAAGTGTGGTACAAGGCGTACTTTGCATCTATTGTCACATCATGCAGCAGAAACATGGATATTGGATATAAGAGAGACTAGGAGAGTGGGAGCCATAGGAATGAAGTTTTGAGGAGAATGTTAGCTGTCACGAGGAAAAACAAGATTAGGTATGAAGCAGTTCGGGAAAGAATACGGGTTACAGAGAGTAAATGTGATAGTAGAGGAGGCAAGACTGATATGGTATGGGCATGTAATGAGGGTGGAAAGAGAGAGGATTCCAAATAAAATATTATAAATGAATTATTTAGGGAAAAGACCACAAGGGAGACCAAGAAAGAGATGGGAGGAGCAGATAACAGAAAGCGTGCAAATGAGAGGAGAAGAATAGAATAAATTTTAGGGGAAAGAGTGGTGGAAGGAAAGGAGGAAGATGAAGGCATTTTACTAAACTGACCCGGCCACAGGCTGGGAACAGTTGTTTATGATGATTATGATGATAAAGGTTTAAATGAATATTCTAGTTCCCAGCAGCGTAGGTCCATGAAAATGAACTATAGATGTACAACGTGCTTTGGCGGGCCTTTGAACTAAATGTTAAACTCATATTGTCTGATTTAACCATGCTGTTAAGATCAAGTTCTTAATCCTAGCTAAGTGTACTAAAAGTAGTTTCCCCTAAATAGTTTCCCACTCTCCTACCATGTCAATATGGCAAAGTTACTCTAAATTCTGCCTTTTTGATTACTAGGTCATTAGCATAATTAAAATAATAACTCAGATGGGCTTAGTCTACTTTTTATCGGAAGTTTCTATTCAACAGCTAGAAAAGTGAATTAATATACTGTAACATATTAATACTTCCAGTAAAATGATGTGCAGCTATCAATTGAGAGGTTCAAAGGAAAAATTGAAAATCCCTCATTTTACGACAAAAAATGTGTGAACAGTGATTTCTGGTAGCTTAATTATTATTGAACTACAAGCTGTTTTATATTAAGTCCAGATCTTGAGGCTAGCGAATTTATAAATATATATTAGCTAGATTTACGGATTCCATAGAAGTTTAGATAGTAAATACATCCCATCTAAATCACGTTTCAAATTTATCATGTTTTTGCCCTAATCCCTCAATTTTAATATTATTATCAATAGCTCAAAAAAGGCATTAATAAAATAGTAAAATTCTGTCAAGTTTGGCTACAAATAAAATATGTGTATATTTTATAAAGGCTATTCATTTGAGAATTAGACTGGACATTTATTGCTAAAAGTACTATTTAATGTGTTCCTGGAAACATCAAATCCCCCTCACCCCTCTTCAACCCTAAATTGTATCCGAATTACGTGCCTGTAGAAACTCTGTTTCTTACAAAACATTAGTGTATGGAGCGTGTTTAAATAATTAAGTAGACAAGTATAGTGGAGTGTTGTTTTTATTAAAACAACAGGTTTACAATTTATTTTTTATAGTTCATTAATATAAAAAACATATATTTCTTATTTGAGCAGATTTTGTGATTATCGTAAGCCAGTTCTATGAATTACTTTGAAACTAAAACTACGTCAATGAAATCTAATGGAAATTGGTTTTTATTTATTGAATTGAAAACTATGTTTTAAAAATGTTTGTGCCCAAGTTTGGCTTTCATTGACGAGGGTTGGTTTTTTTTTATTAGAGATTGTGCCTCTTCCTGTAGGCACCTTCAGGATCAAACTTCTTCTCGACGTCTTTCCAGTCCTCGGGTTGGTTGGCGATGAGGTGCTTGATCACCTTGTCTGATCCTGCCTTTTGTTTCTCGGAGCATTTGTCGCAATCGTTGGCCAGTGCGTCAGCGAGAGAGTCTGAAACAATTGGTAAAAAAAAGTAATCAGTAAACAACTCTTAAACACGTTTTTCCTTGAAAAATTAAGGTATATTATTATTTTTTTTATCATGTACAACAACCCTTTCAATGCTTTCAACACGAAGAGGTTACAGCTTACCAGAAAATTGAGTTTGTAACTGAGGAAGAACCTGATGAAATGCTACATTTGGAACATCGCGCTGTATGGAGCAGTAACTTGGACTCTTAGGAAGATGGAAAATAAATACCCGGAGATCTTTGAAATGTGAACCAGGAGAAGACTTGAGAATATCGGGGGGACAATACTGGAGAAGATTAGGTGGACAAACAGAATTACAAATGAATAAGTCCTAAGAAGAGTGGGTGAGAAGAGAACCATTTTGGTTGTGATTCTTCGGCGCAAAGCAAAATGAATCGGACACCTCCTTAGGAGGAACTGTCTTCTGCATGACGTCATAGAAGGAAAGAGGAACTTAGGAAGAAGGAGGGTTAAAATATTAGATGACTTGAAGGAAATAAGAAAATTCTGGGAGGTGAAGGAGGAGGCAGAGGACAGGGCATATTTGAGGTATAAGTTTCACTAACAAAAGTAATGCACCTGTCGTAAGACAGAACACCTAATAATAATAATAATAATAATAATAATAATAATAACAACAACAGCCCTCTTTAGCCATTTTTTAGCAACAATAGTGGTTTTCGCGATTCTGTCTGTCTGTCTGTATCTCGATATAGAGCCGGAACCATTTTACCGATTGGGTTAAAACTTGCCATCTAGGGCTTTTACAAGGCTCTACCGAGGTTTATGGAATTATTTATCGAGTCCTAAATTTAAAGGTTGTTACTAAGGGTTGTAAAGAGATAAAATGTCTTTTTTTTCGAAATCGACTTCAATGATTTTGATTACAAATTGTATCCGGACACTTTTTAACATTACAAACAAAATTCGAATCTTATTTTTCTGTAAAATGATTTAAAGCTTACCCTACACAAGCGGATATCTCCAGTTTTGATTATATGCCCACAAATATTTGAGATGAGAAGTTAATTAACATAAGACTGTTAAAAATAAATAAAAATTTTGATGTAATTTTTTTTTAAATAAACAATAGTTTCTTAGCTATAAGAAAACTTTTTTTTAAAAAATTGATGTGTGAGAATTGAGGAAATTATTGTTATGCTTTTTTGGTGGACTGGGTGTGGCTTTTTAATCAATATGTTTATGTAACAATGTATATTATTTCATTTATAGTGTTTATTGCCAAGTGATGGTCCTTTTCCCATTTTGAAACAGTTTATATAATTAATCTAAAGTACTATACGGTTTTTATATAAATATATCTATTTATTTGTAATGAATCGATAAAATCTGTGTGGTGCACCAGACCATATTTTATATTTCCATGAACCACGTTCTAAGGTGGCCTGGGAGGGAACTCTGTTTATATCAGTATTTATGAATTGTGTATGCCAATTTTTTTTAACACAATAAATAACTGGTCCGCAGGTATAGTGGTCAGTGTACATGGCTAAGAGCCTAGGGGCCTTGGCTACTATTCCCGGCTGTTACCTTGGGTATTTTCCCCGAAATTGGAACCACTCCAAATGTCGCCAAAATTTGATTATTTAGTACTATGTTAGGTTTAAGAATTTCCACTGGTTCTACACCCTCATACCTACTATCAGCCACATACTCACTATACCCCTCATTGTCACGATCACCCTCATACTCACTATCACCCTGATCTCATCTCATCGGTACATGGAAAAAGCCTCCATGGAAAGGATATACGATTAGTACATTCAGGCGTCCCCTGGGAAATGACACTTTAGTACTGGCTAATCTTTCTATAAAGTGAGGTACACCCAATATCAAAGTTGAGTAAACTGCAGGTTTTGTGGAGAAAAGCTTTATCTTCGATATCTCTCGGTTACGCGTTGCCAAATCTCCTTGCTTTCAGCTATGTCAGGAAAGCGGTGTGCTGGGGTAAGAAGGAGCTACTGGCAACCTCAACTAGCCAGCGTTGCAAAACTCGTTTTATATTTGAGGAGAGATTGATAACACAAAAACTAGAGAATGGCAACGCTGTTTCCCAAAAGTAGACATGCAGTTCCCTCAGCGATTATGATAGTGTAAAAATGATGTAGCCCAGACGCGCAATATTATTGTTATATAACAAAATACATTTATTATTCCTAAAGCAGATACATTTTATTTAATTTGCCACAAAAGACAATTTCACTAGTTTTTGAATATTGGTCATAAACATTGTGGCATTTGAGTATTTGACTAGGATGTTCATTTAAAATGTTTCTGTTCAAATGCCACTATATTACTGACAAAATAATTTTCAAAGAGTCCTGATACTACTATGTTATGAGAATTAAATTTAGTTTATATACTGAAGCAACAATTTATTTATTTTATTATAAAAGGGTAAAAATATGGACTCTAACTTGAACTCCCTTTTTCACCCCACCTTCAGGCACTCCCCTCGGTCATCAAGAAAGTATCAATCGCTGTCAGGCCATACGACTCAAATTATAAAGGTCTGTGTCGTTTTATGAAACTACTTCTCTATTCTGACCAAGCTTATAATCCATTTTGTTGTTCACCTACAACCAACCTTTATCATGCCATTAAGAAAGAGGGGAAATAAAACTATTAAACTAATTATCTCAAGGAAGAGAGAAAAGATCACTGTTAGTTCTCAAATCTTAAAATATTCTGTTGTGAAATTATCAAAAATCATTATATTTTTTAGAGAAAGGCTAAATTTAGAACCCTTGTTCATCAAGACTTGGAGCTCCACAAATATGACAAAAAAAGTCGTTTAAAATGAGCTAATGTTACAATTTCAGAGAAAATCATCTAAAATTACGTTAAAACTGAACGCCTACTCGGAAATTTCTCGTTTAACGAGTCAGCCTCCTTAGCGACATTGTCTGTGACGTAGCTTTAAATCAAGATAGGATTCTCCATACATAATGTAGGGTGATTTAGGTATCCTTCGGCGAAATTTAAATATATAATAATCAAAACAAAGAACATACTATCTAAATAGGTTTAAAAAATAGTATTACATTATTATCAACTATTTTTATCTCTAAGTAACTTTATAACAATTTTGTTAAAATTGTTAACAACTTAGCCTATTTGGATTCTTCAGAAAAATGTCTGGTAGGAATCTTCCTGTTAGGGTGTGGATCAAAATGTCTGTTGAATAATATGATTATCTAGAATAGAAGACAATAAAGATCTTATTTTGAAAAACAAATCAGTGTTGTCCAGGAGAAAGTAGTTGAGGAGGTGTTTATACCCATCGGAGGAATAGGGGAAGTTGTATCACCAGCTAAACAAAGAAGCCTCACACGATGAACTGATAGTATTCTTCCTTCCTTTTCTATTTCGTACATTAACGTCTAAATGTGAGAGTGTTTAGGGTGCTTTATATGCTTCAGGTTAAGTGGTCAATATGGTAGAGCGGATGGATACGTTGTAGACTTTAGAAATATTGCCCTATTTATTGAGTTGTCTGATATTTTAAAATATCATTTAGAATAAAATGTTGAAGAAAATTATCAGTAGGTTTATGAAGAGTTAAAAATTTTTAAGCTTACTTTTAATTTTTTTTAAGGACGATTTACACGAAAATGTCTACGCCCTGGATTAAAGCAAAAGGTAGGGATGTGAAAAAAGTATCTATACTTTATTTATATCATTATTTTCCTTCCGATATTAGTATTTTATACTCTATCCCTTTTTCCCGATACTTTTACTGATACACTCCGGTATCGGATCAGTATCGAAAGAAACAACTTTTTTGTTATCTTCAGCTGGGGTTAAATGTTTACTAGGGTGGTCTTTGGAGGAAGAACCAAATATGACACTATTTCCCAACACTCACTAATTTTCTGCAAGACAAGCAAGAATCAACTTTAGCATTCTATCTCTTTTAGCTTGTCATAAATCATAGCTGTTCTTTCATCTATGTTTATCAATACAGCCTGATTCCTAACCTAGCGATGGGGTGTATGGCGACCAGTCTTACTACCCCTTCCTTTATCAATGAACACGGTCATCACAAACTAAACAAAATAAACTTTTGTAGAACTCAACGAACTAAGTCAACTCAAGGGTGTCCCAAAAAGATGAAACAGAAAAGTTGATGTGCGTTTCGATACTGATACTTACTGTTATCGATACTTTCCTTTCGACATTAATTTGGTATCGATATTTTTCTACCGATACTTTCAATGAGTAGAATATCGATACTTTTCTTTGGATACCACATCCCTAGCGAAAGGTTAGTAACCCTAGATCTAACTTTCTTTTATCAAATAAAGTCATGTTTTGATAGGGTCACAAAAGGAAATTTTAATTAAATGTAAGATTGTTTTATGGGGTTTTAAGTACGTTATCACACTTTTTTTTAAACCATTTAAAACTTATAATTTAAACTTTTTCACTGGTCAAAACTTTCGCCTACAGTTTATTGAAAACAATATTAAAAAAAAAAAATCAAATCACTTCATTTATAATCCGGGATTTGTAAACTTCTGCAAAACTTCTCAGTGCTTTGTAATGTAGCACCCTTAGAGGTGTGAATGTAGGGTACATGAGAAAGTTCAGTGTTTTGCAGTTTTTACATCAAAACTTTTTTTTTTGTCAAAATCAATCAAATTAAAAAAACTCTTATCTTTTCTCACCTTACCTACACTTTGATCTTAATATGCATCCTGATTCACAAACAATCTCTAAATTCACCAATTAGGACACTAAATAAAAATCTCTACCTTTAGGTAAACATTTGTATATGGATATGTGAGCTTATTATTTTCTCCGCACGCATGATGACGCACAAGGTCCAGCTGAAAGGTTGGTATACCTGTTAATTCGGTCAGTGCTCTCAATGGGTGGCCCCTATAGAGGTTTGTCAGGTTCCTACGCAAGTAGTGACCTCAGGCTCATTTTAAATTCACACGTTTGCCGAAAAACAAGAGCATAACAGAAACAAATCACGTGACGATCCTGAACCAATCATCTTTATTCTCCTCTCGGCGTGAGTTAAAATAATTTCAGCTTTTCATTTTCCGCGCAGCATCATGTGAAGATGTCACTGTAAGAGACTGAAGACCTGAAAATCTTAGAATTTACTGGTACATCCTAACATTTACCTATATCTGTTGGTAAAAGTAAGAAATATCTTAAACAATTTTTACATTTTGAGTTTTAACCATCTCTAGAATCAGGTGGGAAAGAATATCCCCAGTTCTAGCTTTGACCAGCACTCAAAATAAGTCAATAACCGAACCTAACCTAGCCTAGCCTAACCAAACCTAGCCTAGCCTAACCTAACCTAGCCTAATTCAACCTTTAGGTCAGTTTTGTCTAAGCTTGGTTAGGTTGGATTAGGCTAGGTTAGGTTAGAATAGGTTATTGGTTCACGTTTGAGTGCTGGTCAAAGCTAGAACTGGGGATACCCTCTCCCACCTGATTCTAGAGATGGTTAAACTCAAAATGTAAAGATTTTCTAAGATACTTATGACTTTTTACCAACAGATATCGGTAAATTCTAGGATATACCGGTAAATTCTAAGATGTACCCGTCTTTGGACTTTTACAGTAACAAATCTATCCAACGATATTTCAAAACCAACGACTCAATCAGTGTGAATGCGCCTATCAAGCGAGATACAAACGGACATCTGCATCAACTGTTGCGAAACGGTTTGCAATAACTCCTTAAATGTAAAGCGTGTGTGGTTCTCATTATTTGTTAATTTTTTCCAAACTATAATTTGATACCAGTTATCCTTCATGACAATAATACTAAACATCCTTTTATCTGCAATAAAATGTATTATATTAATAACTAACTGTTTTTTATTTCGCGTTGCTAAGCATGCATTTCTGATAGCGTGAGAATTGATCCAACCACCCACTATGGTGGCCGCGTGGTCTAACATGTTACTCTCGTAGTAGACTAGACTGCTGATGAACGGAAGATCGAGATTCGAATCTCAGTCGGGTGTACTCAGGGTGTTTTTTTTACAAATTTGATTTCCACTCTCTCTCCACGCAAATGAGTCCACACTTCCTATAAATATAGCTTTCCTAAACCTTAAAACAATTTGCATAATTATAAGCGTATAACCCTAACGGGTACTAAAGCGTAGTGATGAAAAAAATATTGGTCCAAAACATAAGAATATTAGGTTCTAGATTTTCATCGAAAGTGTGAATCAAGTTTTATTCGGTAGCACGCACATAAAGGCTTCATTAAAGTCTTCTCTGATTTGCTAGTAAAGAGTAATTCAAGGTTTCAAATCGCAGCTGGGTGTATTGAAAGAATTTTGACGTGAATACGTCTTTAAATTTGCTACCATACGGGGGCAATCCAAAAAACCTAATGATAACAAAATCGGGGGATACAGTTTGGTGTTGTAGTTTCGAATCTTTCCTCTACATCCAAAATTAAATTATACCACTGGATAGCTAAAGGATCAAAGAATTCATTACGATAAGCGAGAACAGTGACGCATCGCACGTGGTGGAGGGGGAAGCGCCGCCATTTTGAGGTTATTTTGCTGCGTATCGAGATTTGCAATTAGTATAACTTTTGACTCGGAGAAGCTACGATGTTCGTTTGAGTTTTAATCGTCAGCTGTTACATAAACGTATTCACGTACAATACACGGCCGTGTCCATGACACAGCCACACCCCATTTTTTTTACTAAACGGCTTTTCAGCCTTACAATACCAAAATATGAAAACATTTCATTTAAATTCTAACTTCGACTTCCTTACCCCGTTGATGTAAAGATGAGGATTTCTGGGGGTGTAAAAATGTAGTGCATCTTCTAATTCTTTATTAAAACTTCATTACTAACGAAATCTAAAACAATATCCCCTCTGATTTGATTAATGAAATAACAAAACTGAGTTTAAGCTCCTTACAAATTATGAAAAGAATATTCCTTTAGTAAGTGATTGCACTTTTAAAACGCAATGGCTCAACATATTTTATGAGCAAGTTTTAGCTTCCTGGAACAATATTAAATGCCGTTACTGATTAGTGAATTAATTAACCTAACTAAACTAATTAGATAATGATTTATCAAATATATACTAAGCTATAATGAGAACCAAATAGCCAAAGCTATTATATTTTGTTTTAGTGAGGATTTACTTGCATCTTGTTATCATATTCTGAAAATTGAAAAATGACAACAGGACTGGGTTCGATTCCCGTTTCCAGGTGTCATGTTTCAATTTTCAGAATATGAAATCTTGAGAACGATTAAATATGTTCATCCAACACATTTTGAGATTGGTTAATCCAAAAGATTTCAAACTATATAAGGTTTGGTTTATTTAACACAGATCAATCTTTTAAAATATTGGTTGACTAAACACGGAATAATATTAATTTAGATATTGTTTGATCAGTACACATATTAAACTATTTTGAGATTGGTTGATTAACCACAAGTGACTAAGTGATAGATATTTTAGGCTACTATGGAATTGATTAAACTATTTATAGATTGGTCTAACCATTTAGATATTGATATAGCTATCTATAGATTGGTCTAACCATTTAAAGATTGAACTAACTATTTAGAGAGTGATATAAATATTTAGAAATTGGTTTAGCTATTTAGACTTTGGTATAACTATTTATAAATTGTTATAGCTATTTATACATTGGTATAACTATTTAGAGATTGATATAGCTATTTAGATATTGGTATAACTGTTTAGAGATTGTTATAGCTATTTAGATATTGGTCTAACTATTTAGAGATCGTTATAGATATTTAGAGATTGGTCTAGCCACTTAAAGATTGAACTAGCTATTTAGAGAGTGGTCTAACCATTTGGAAATTGGTTTAGCTAGTTAGACTTTGGCATAACTATTTAAAGAATGTTATAGCTATTTATACATTGGTATAGCTATTTAGATATTGGTCTAACTGTTTAGGGAATGTTATAGCTATTTAGATATTGGGCTAACTATTTAGAGATTGTTATAGATATTTAGAGATTGGTCTAACCATTTAGAGATTGAACTAACTATTTAGAGAGTGGTCTAACCATTTAGAAATTGGTTTAGCTATTTAGACTTTGGCATAGCTATTTAGAGATTGTTATAGCTATTTATACATTGGTTTAGCTATTTAGAGATTGCTATATCTATTTAGATATTGGTCTAACAGTTTAGAGATTGTTATAGCTATTTAGATATTGGTCTAACTATTTAAAGATTGTTATGGATATTTAGAGATTGGTCTAACCATTTAGAGATTGAACTAACTATTTAGAGAGTGGTATAGCTATTAAGAAATTGGTTTAATGATTTAGATTTTGTTATAACTATTTAGATATTGGTCTAGATATTTAAGGATTGTTCTAGTTATTTATAGATTGGCTTAATTATTTAGATATTAGTTGAATCCATACAGATTAATTTTTTTAATGGTTGATCCTAAATATTCAAGGATTTGTTAACCCAACGAATACTGAATTTTTTAGAGATTTGTTTTACAAACACAACCTATGTTCTACTCTAACCTAAAATGTTGTCAAATAAAACCTCATTCACGGGACATAAAACTCACAACGCTTCTTCTCTCTCACCTTTGAGCTCCTTGCCATCAGGGGTGCAGTTCCCGTCTCTGACGAGACAGTCCAGGTACCCCTTGAGAAGACGAGGGTTTTTGAGGATCACGTCCAGGTCTACGTTGTCGTACTGGGTGGTGAACTTCTTCTTCTCTTCCCTGCGCAGCCTGGCGGAGCAGGCCAGACCCAACAGAGCCACGAACAAGCAGATGGACAGGAAGATCTTCATATCGAGAGGATGGATCTGATATTGTTCCTCAGGAGGTCCAGGGCCTTTATACCAATGAAAGATACAAAATACAAGAAGAAAAAAACTGGTTTACCCGTTTGGAAGGCTCAGTAACCCGAACAATGTTGACGTCATTTTTTTTTCAACGGTTCGCGAAATATTTAATTGGTTGTCCTACAATGGGGAAGAGGTGAAGGGACTTATAAAAATGTCTGTTTTATAGGATCCACTGACGCCCATCGGCTTTAAAGACTTGGAACATGCAAATTAGGGTTTAAGACGGATTGTTATCGAGTCGACTGAATATATTAGGCTAAAATATAAATTACTAGTGATACAACCACGCTTCAGCCGTAGGATCGTCTAAAGTTGGGTTTTTATTCACGCATAACGTTAATATTAATATAGTCTCCATACTGAAAAATGGTACCTGGACACGGGAATTGAACCCGGGACCCAAGTTTAAGTACTCCAATGCTCTTATCACTGAGCTATCCAGGAGTAGTTCCGTGTCCATGGTCATTATTTACACATATTTTAAGATAGAGTCTCTGATAGACGTGTGATAATTATCAGCTACATATGAGCAATCAATCAAGATCACGGACTATCAGATAACTCAGCCACCTTTGACTCTGAAGGGCTTCATAATAACTATAATAACTATAATACAACTACAACTATAATAGCTTGGCTATTCGAGCCAACATAATTCATATCTAGAGGGTGACCTGGTGGTCTAGGGGTAAGGTGTCGGACTTCTGTGCTAGGGGTCCGGGGTTCAATCCTCGGTCCCGGCACAGATTTATCTGATTGCCAAACCCTTCCTCCACCTCTGACAAGACGTGTATTAATCACAACTTGTGAATGTGAGGAGTGCCAGGCCTCCACCGTGGTTCGGATTCCACGTTAAACTGTAGGTCCTCCATTTCATCTCACACCCACCCTACCATTACACATTAGCGTAAGTGCGTATAACCCGAACGGGTAGTAAGACGTGGTGCTAATAACATATTTAGAGAGATATTACGGAAGCCTTGTGTTAAAATAATAATGATTGTATTTCATTAAATAAAAAGTGGCATATTGCTATAAGAAATATAGTTAAAGATGTTTTGTCCAAGCCGCAACCGTTACCTGCTACTCCGACTGAAGCCGCACGGTTAACGGCCGCAACAGACCGTGGTGACCTTAGCCGCATGCGACAGTCACATGGGGTATTTTACAAGACGCGACTCCAGCCGCAGTCGTCAGTAGATTTCAAGATGGATGATAATACATGTGAAAGAAGATAGCAATTAAATCATCTTTATGTAAGTGTACAGCAGAGAGAAAAGAAAGAAGGTGAAAATTTGCCTGCTGGTCGGATGCTTTAAATCATATACGCATGTATGTTGGGATACTAACTAAAACAGCATCACATCCTTCGAGTGGGTCATTAGCACACCAAATTTTTGTTGTTTGAAAATTTTTTAAAAATATATTAAAGCACAACATTAAATAACAAATAAGCAGGGTAGCTGTAACTCCAGCACTGTGGCTGCGGCTCCAGCCGCAAGCACTGCTCACTCTACCCTTGCTCTGACACGAGCCGCCATCACCCCGTGTTGCGGACCAAACTCAAATTGCGCATGCGTGAAGAATGCGACTCCAACTGCAGTCACGAGAAACTGTCGCAAATTGGACAACGCACTTTAAGTAAAATATATATATATATATTTTGAAAATTGTAAAAAATTAAACTTTTTTAAAGTGGTATGGAATAAAAATATATATGATGGATACAATTAGCATATACTAAACAAACCTAAGGTAGGAGGTTAAAATATATAATATAGTTTGTTTAAGTCTTCTTTCTGTTTCTTCTTCTTTTGTAGTATATTATGAATAGTTGCTTTAGTCCCGATATGTCCGTTATAGTAACTGTCTTAAACAAACCTTTAAAATGTTCTTTATTTGAGGTAATTAAATTTTATAGATTGAGTAAACTATTTTTAATATTTTAATGATTTTTTCACCTATAAAATGAGTTTCTATACCTATTAAAACTTAATTACAAATATATATATTCAATATAATTCATGTATAAGGTGAGAAAAACATATTTTATATACTTCACCCCCAGTCCTCCTCTAAATAAAATTCTGGATACACCACTGTGAAGTTCACTAAAGGTTCAGTTCAAAGTGCTAATGACCCCAATTAACTGTTAAGTGATATTAAAATCTGACATTAAAAACATCTGTCGTCGAAGTGAAAATTAATCATACCTGGCTCCTCGTAACATTGTTCGCGTGGAGTTGTTCTCGCAACAAAAGTCAACTCCATTGACATCAATACATAATTTATTATCGTGTTAGAGAACTAAATTAACATAATATAATCTGTTTCCCGATACTATAGGATGACCTAAAAGTAGCTCAACTGATAAAGTTGGCCATGTTTTCCCTACCATGACCCGAATTCTTGAATTTTGGCAGCAAGGATTCTTTCAAGTCGAAGGCATTAGATAAGAAGGCGTTTTGTGAAATTCAACCCCAAAGGAGGTAAAATGGGTGTTGTAACCTTGTAAAAAAAAATTATGAGCTGGAAATCTGAAATTTTGCAGAAAGTCAGGGGAAATGTCCCATATAAACAGAAAAATCTAAAAATGATAAATTTTAAAACGAGATCCAATAAACTGGGGCTCTTTACTTAGAAAAATCCTTTGATATGGATTAGAAAATTTATATTTGGCAGAGGGATGGAAAAATAGCCCAAGATTAACAAAATATATCTTTGAATATGAAATTTATAAGTGTGATTTGGAGAAAGGGGGTTGGAGCAGTTCAAAACTTTTGAAATTAATTCAAATAACTACTTATCAGTGTGGAAGCAAATTTAAATTTGGCTGACAGTTAAAGGGATGAATCAAATATTCATTAAAGTCCAAGGATTTTTTTAAATTGCTCTCTGGTAAATAGGGGAGGAATTTTAAATGTAAAAAATATTTTAGGTGTGGTATACAATTTAAATTCGGCAGGCAAGTAGAACAGTTACAGATATCCAAATAAGTCTTAACATTTGAAATTTCTAAAAGTTATTGTAAAATTGGGGAGGATAAGGGGCTTAAAATTTCCCAAACTAATGGAAATAAATATTTATGAAGGTGGTAGAGAACTGAAATTCAGAAAGTAAACACCTCAAATTCTTATAAGAGCCTGAAGATCTTAAATTTTAAATGTGACCCCGCGAAATAAGTAAATGGAGTGCAGGGTATAAAAATATTTTAGGTGTGGTATAATATTTAAATTTGACAAACAGATATAAGGGCGCCTCTACAGAATAAAATAAAACTTAACATTAAAAAAAAATTCATAATCGGGAGTATAATAAATGGCTAGGAATGTAGGGAAAGCCTCTAAAACTATAAAACTAATATAAACTACTTATCTGTATTATCTTAACCAAAATTTGGCAAACGGGTATAAAACATAAAGTGATGAAACATAAATGATCAATTCGGACACATTAATTATACCAGCGAGGAGTTTGGATAAAGAAAACTACATTAATATTAAATAACGACATTATTTACTACAAAATGAGATAAAATCAAATTATTGGATTAAAATAATTAATAAAGGGTATTACTGTATTAAAATGACGTAATTTTAAAACTTTTTAAATATTGTACATTAAAAAAATATTTTACTTATAAACATTTCATTTTACTAAATTTCAGCCCCATATATTAATTACTTTACCTTAACAATGGAACGCCAAAAGCATAAAATAGCAAGTTTGACCCCTTAAAACTCGTGAACTGTAATGATTTGAAATCATTGAATCAATTTATGTAGCTCATTATTATATTACAGTTGCTAAAATTGATCAAGCGCGCTGTCAAGTAGCGATAATCTGCCCAAGTATAATGGGTTCAAATGACGTCACGGCCACAGATGATGAATGTTGGTCACGCCCTATACCAGGGCAATGACCAGTCCTGCAAGTTTAGTTGTTTAGAGTAGTATATAAGTATTAAGGGTACCGCATAACTTAAAGGTAAATATCTTCATAGTACAATATTTTTTTTTAATAACTGAAGCTTCAAAACAATGAGAACAATTCTAAATTATCTTAGAATATTCTGTCGTGACGATGTTTTTGTGAAAAAAAAGAATATCGTTTGAGGAAGGTTTAACCTATGTTTTAAACAGTGGCGTATTCTGATAAAATTTAATAGGTATGTTGTACTCTAAATTTGCAGGAGAGATTTGGGGGCCGAGGACCCTGAACCAACATTGTCCAAGAACGTTATGGGATTATTTCAAGGGATCTATTTGAAGATGTGTGCCTATAGAACAGCAGTTCTCGAGGATTTATTATTTCCCCTTAGCCGTATGCTATCTTAGGACATTTTGAGGCCCCTTTACTCCCACATTCTCTCTTTTTTTATTCATCCATAACGATAATTACCATCCACTCAAAATGTAACAAAGGTATTTCCATGGTGTCAGCCCGCATTCAGGCTATACCTATCGAGTGGCTACCTACCAAACTGCTTGGCAAATTAATGCCAGCTCTTACGGATAGAGGGTGTAAACTGTCAGCACAACGTATCCACACGAGGCTAAGTCTACCCAGTTCCAGACCCACTGCTTCCAAGAAAATCTGGAAGCGCTGGGAATCAACCCCGTGGTATCTGGGTCCGTAACCAGAAACTCTGACCACTATACCACAAAGGTGTTCCTCAAATTGTAAGGATATCTACAGGGTTAGAAATTTAAGTAAATATTAATGTCGGGGCTAAGAGTGGTATGGGCGCATTTCTGAATGCCTAAGAGAGACAGATCCTATTCAATTAGTCCAGTGTAATTAAAAGCACACAGTTAGCAATACTCAAAACAAAAAATCATAATAAGAGTAAAATGAAGGGGTACATCGATCAAGCGTCCATCAGATCATGCTGAGAGGGAATCAGGTGGATTCTCCTACTCACGTTGTAATTAAAACTATTTATTAAAGCCAAACTTATCTCACACAATGCTGCTTGGAAACAAACGAGTCTCCCAACTTTAGAATTAATGCCCCAGAAGCTATTTAGATACGTAAACTCTGACTAACATAGGGGAGATTATCACGGACTATTAATACTCTATCGCTACCTCATTGGTTTATTGATAAGAAATTTATACATATTTTTTGCTGTAAGCAGTGGTGCACCCCAGGGGGGGAGGGGCAAACAGGGTATTTGACCACCTTTCCCAACACCATACATATAATTTTAATAGAAATTTAAATAATATGAAGTATAACTAAAATATTTAGCGTTGAAGATGTAACTAATGTATAGGCTACATTTTAATATCAGGCTTCTGGCTTAAGCCTAATATTCAAAAGGTATACAGTTACACACAAAATTAACAATTAAAAAACACATAAATAATAGCTTCAATACAATTTGCATTATTTAAATCTCTTATTTACCATACAACTAATCCTAACAATTTCTAAAAGCATTTAATATTCATAAATATTATCTGCCTTCAGATTTCAGGGGGCTGTGTAACCCTAAACCTTTTCTCTCCATCAAAATTCCATTCTTGCTACAGCCATGATTAAATGCCTCCCCCAAAATAAATGGCTGGGTGCGCCACTGATTAAGTAAATTATATGAAAATAAATTTTATTTTACCTTTTAATTTTAAATCATCTTAAAATGGTGAAATTACACTCCTGACTTTTGGGATTCTTTGATGTTTATTTATATAAAATCACAATGACTAATAAGTCGTTAATGTAAACTAAAAACTAAAAGGACACTATTAAAACTCTATGAATACTTTCTACTAAAGAAAAACAAGAATCACCATCGCGTCAACTACGGTTAGATTATCCTCGTCACCCCGTACCCCCCTCCCCTTCCTCATACTACCAGTGCTGAAATGCCTACATTTGAAAGAGTGGTTAAATGTGTTTGCCAAATACATGATAATGCATGTGGCTAGAATGCCTAAACATAGTTCAGTGTATTTAATTAATGTATAATTGAAAGCTTGTTCCGTATACAAACTATTATTTTACAATTAATTGTATATATATTATGTAATTTTGCTTAAACAATACTAAATTAGCTTAATAAATAAACATTGTGATCTTGAATCTTTTACCAATAGTTGGCACAATGCTTAGCTTGTTCCACATGAACAGCATGACCTGGGGTGTAAAAGCCTGAACTCACTGGCAAATGACTTGTGGGTGAGCGGAAAGGAATGTGTTGCAACCCCCTAGACATTGGGCAAGGTCATTAGAGCTTCCCTACCATGCCTTGCGTTTTTCAAGTAGCAAACCCTGGGTTTCCTATTGTGTTAAGTAGAGCCTTTTGAAAGAAGATTGAATTAAAACACAGTATTCTTGGAATATGAACCAATAAAAGTTTCAAAATTAATAATTCATTACATGTTTATTTATTAACAATTTAAACATGAGTATTTACACAGTTATCACAAAAATTGAATTTAAAAAATAACTAATCCATATAATTATGGGTATGCAGCGCAGGGCTAGCATACCCAGAGAGTACGCTACTTGTTTTAAATTACTTAATCTGATCTTACAACTAGCACATTTCACGTTAAAAGTCATTTAAATTGAACTAATTTCCCGTTTTTTAAAAAATTAATCCAAATATTTATAACGATAGTACATATTAATATAGTAAGATCTTGGTAGGAAAGACCGTTTCTCCTACCAAAATCTCACTACTATCTTTTTAGCTTCCATTTTAGTACAAATAATATTTTAAAATAACCACTCACTTCTTACGCGGGATTTATTAACGTAATCAGTGAGTCTCAGTGCTTTGGTAGGCAAAAGTTCAGAAACTCCGCGCTATTAAATAAGTTACACTTAAATTTAATCACTAAGAAAAAAAAATGGACAGTTTGAACTAGCTCATTTTCAAGGAGTTCACGAGCAAAATCCTAGTTCTGTGATCAATGTAAGTAATTATAATCATTATAGTCCAATTTTCATGGAAGAACCTTTTCTGATAGCTAGTAAATTATCTAAATCTACCTTTATGTATTCATACATCTTGTATGTGATCGATTTCGATGGATATTATCAAGACCCATAAAATATTAATAATAATATACTATTTTCAATATTGACCTCAAAAAATACGTTTGTAAGCTATTTTTAAAAAAAAGCCCTTTCAACTAAAGTATTATTTTTTAGTAAGATCACATCCATTTTAGTGGCTGCATGGTCTAACGCGCTAATCTCGCAGTAGACTAAACTGCCAATGACGGGGAGATCGAGATTCGAAATTAGGTATAGTGTTACTGAGTGTGGTTTAAAAAAAATTTTGTTTTCTATCCTCCACGCCAAAGCGGGTACCTTTCCTCTATATTTAGCCTTCCTAATCCCTAAAACCATAACTAAGTTAGTAAACAAGTGTAAAACCCAAACGGGTAGTGATCCACGGTGTTAAAATAACATAATCACGACATATTTTAAGATAGTTGAGTATTATCCGAACTGCCATACACATTAAGCTTCGTACAGACCTGAACATTGCGCCCGCCGAACGACAAACAGAACAACGATCCGAATATTAAACAGAACGGAGAATGGAACAGGTTTGTGCTGTTCCCAGAGTTTATTGCAAACAACTATGGAAGCTGCAGCGGCGTATATTTATATTCATTATTCGTTAGCAGCGAAGAAAATACGAAGATAATCAAGAAGAAGGCGGCAAACACATTTATATACACAAAGAAATGCAGGAAATGTTGGAAGTTTAGTAAGTGAATTAAAGTTTCAAGCTGTAAATGGACATTACAAAAATTTCACACGGATGACACCTTCTGATTTTAAGTATTTATTAAACAAAGTTGATAAAAAATATAAAAACAGGATACTGTACTGAGAAAAGCAGTATCAGCTCAAGATATATTAGCATTAATACTCCGCTTCTTAGCAACAGGAGATTCATACAGTAGTCTTCAATATTTATTTATAATCTCAAAACAGTCGATATAAGCAGTATCATCCCAGAGGTTTGTCAGGCACTCGCAGTTGTTTCAAAGGAAAATATCAAAGTAAGTACACATTTTTTCTTTATTTTTATTCATGAACAAAATTTTAAAAAAAGTCAAAAACTAAACATGGAACACATTTTTTGCAAAAATCAATATTTATTATGTTGTACCAAAACACCCGAAGTACATCAAAACAAAAATAACACACAAAATGTTTCCTTCATGAAAATACATATAAATATAATCAGGAACCTACATCATACATTTCTTCGTATCTTTCACTACGAACACTATCAATGGAATTTGAAGTATCTGGAGTATTTTGGAAAAAGCTTGAATAGTACTGGCCTCTTGGGGAAGACCGAGGAGTTGGTGTAGCAACGGGAGGTGTGGTCAGATCAGAAGTTACAGATAAAGGTTCTTTGAATTTGGGGGTTTCGGATGGGAAGAATTTGAATTAGGATTGTAATTGTAATGACATGGCTGTGTTTGGTGATAAGTCTGTGGATTTGAATGAGGAAAGTTTTGTGAAGGATACTGTATAGGAAGAAGTTGTTGATTGTTAATGTTGTACCATCCTCTATCGGCTTTAAATAGTATTTTCATTACCTCTTCCTGTACAGTACCGCTCACATCAGAACTATAGCCTTGTAATTTCATAGCTAATAACTTGCCAAATATGTCGTGTTCGCTTTCTTCATTTCACGGTAGCGATGATGCCACTGATGCTGATGCCTTTAACATACTGAAAGCCTTATCCAACCTTTTATCATTCATTCTTTTTATACATTTCCGACGTGGATGTTTTGAGGGTGGTGGCATTTGGTCCAAATTTTCTCCTGAGGGTGGCGGCGTTTGGTTTCCATTTTCTGCCGTATCCTGCAAAACTGTATCTGCCGGTGGCACTTCTCTTTCTTCAGATGAGTCAGAATTGTCGTTCCCCAATAAATAAAAATAGACCATACCTATTATTAAACACAATATAATACTTACTACATATGGTCTTCTAATAAAGAGGATTAAGTTGATATAATAATAAGACTATGTTTATTTCAATGGTTCAGGCATAATAGTGTATATTTATTGTTTACACATACCTAAAACCAAAATGAAATGGACTTAGATTTCAAGGCAATATGAAAGAAACTGGGATTTCCTGCATTGTCTAGAAGCCCTAGACAGGAATAACCTTGTAATTCAGAAACCAATGTCGAGTGGTTTTGAATTTATGAACTATAAATCCACGTTCAGCATAGTACTTTTTGTCTTAGTGGATGCTGATAACAGTATATTATATAAAAAAAACTAAAGAAGACAGGTTTTAACTTTCCTCAACGGATTGCTTTAAGAACAAGACAAAAGGCAATTCTATTTTTTTCTATTGGTGATGACGCCTTTGCACTATGTGAAAATATGATGAAACCATTTTCAGGGTATTTTCCTAACAATAAATACAACTAAAGGGTGTTTCCCTTCAAGTTAAAAGTATATACCAGTCAATAATCTTAGGGAGGGTTTGATGGGCACATCCCCCAATCGCCTGAGGCTAGAAAACAATTCTAAATGATAAACAGTTCTAGAAGCTATCTTAAATGTTTCTTATGGCAATATAAACCCCTTAATGCTGAAGGCTAGGAAAAAATCAAAATGATAAAACAGTTCTAGAAGCTATGTGAAGCGCTTTTTATGGTAGCACATTCCCCTAATTTGTACTTGTACCTTAATTTTGATATTGTTTGAACCATAAATATTTTGTTCATAAAATTTCAGGAGGGAGGAGGAGTTGAACCCCCAAAACACTCCTTGACTACGGCCTTGTTCGCTTGGTTTTCTCATCGTTACTTGCTGCTTTTGTTAGTTTGTTATTGTGTTAGTTTTGCTATCGTACATCAGTTAACTTGGAGAGGGAAAATACAAGTCCCCCCCCCCCTCCTTCGCGCATCAGCTGTTTGGCCAAATATTTAATTTGCGTGTGAACTGAGAAGACACCTGGGGATTTCTAGATGTAATCAAAGAGCCGAAGACCTTATTAAAAAAAATTCCCAAGCATAATCGTCATTTAAATTGTTATATTTAACACAACTAATTAAAAGAGATGGCGAGTTAAAATTCTCTCAGGGACGTACAGATTATATATATATATATATGTGTGTGTGTGTGTGTGTGTGCGCGCGCGCGCGCAATTATAAGTTTTCTGTATAAATATATTAGCGTGGAGTTCGTTATTTAACTGTAGGCTCACTAACTGTCGGGAAACTGTTAAATTATTTATTATTTTTTTAGCACCACGTCCTACCACCTGTTCAAGTTATACGTATATGTACTAATTACATTAGTGAGTCAGGGTTAAGGAATATTAATTCAAAGGAAGCGTACCAACATTTGCGTGGAGGGAAAGTGAAAACCCAATTTTGGAAAAACCTCAGTTCAAACCCCGATGTCCATGTCATCAGCAGTCAAGTCTAACAAGAGAGGGATGCCTTAAGCCATGTGGCCACCGAAGCGGGTATTCTGTTAAAACATGTTGACTATTTCGATTTGGTATTTATATTTTTAAATCCTCAAATTGTATGAATATATTAATATGAGTTTCAATATTTTGAAACAATTCTATGAAACAATAAATACAATAAAATTTAAAATAAAAATGAATATAGCTGGGAGATGCATACTATTAATCTGCCAGTAAATTTGTTAAAATATCGCCTATTGAAGAAGTATAAAACTCAGAATACGTGAAACATTAGTTCTAACAATTTTTCTTTTATGATAGTGAAATATGGTCCCTTATATTAAATTACAAGAAGAAATTTAGGGTTCTCGAAAATAAAGTGCCTAAGAAGATATTTGATCGTATAAGTGATTCTGATAATGGATGGTAAAGGACGTTACATAATTATGAGTTGCATACCCTGTACTCCTCACAAGACATTGTTAGGATAATCAAGTGCCGTAGATTAGGATGGGCAGGACATGCATTGCTGATAGGAGATTCTAGAATCGTATTCAAGATATTGACTATTACTGGAAATCCCAATGGGAAGAGGCCTTGGGAAGACCTGGATTCAAATGAGAGAACTAACCTGAAAGAAATAGTGTGTAATGAGGTGGACTGGATGGAATTAGCTCAAGATAGGAATATGGTGTAATGAGGTGGACTGTATAGAATTAGCTCAAGCTATAGATGGGTGGCGGTTTTGTAAATGCGGCAATTAACTTTCCAGTTAAAAATGGCATGCTGCAATATATATACATATATAAATATAAAGAATATTTTGATATATTATGAAGGAATGGGCTATAATAATACTGAGAAATTATAGTTCAGAGTAAACTAAGTGAAAATTTACATATAATAGAAGAGAATTGAGTAAACTTGTGTGTAACATTTGAAAACAGTAACATATTAATTGTGATTTAACAAAAATTATAGTAAAAAACATTAATGGGAGACATTATAGCTGCCATGTACAAGTAACCAGGGATCATAAATCATACAAGCAATATAATTATCTTTTATTTTCATGAACTTTATTACCATTCTCGTTAATCGTCAAGCATTATCCAATTCTCGACCTATTTCATATCCCTTAATAAACCATTTTTAACATTTAAAATTTATAAGGAAAGGTAAATAAAAGTTTATATTTCTAGAGTTTATATTTTTAGCATGTTAAAGGTTTTCTAATTTTATATTTAATGTAAGCTCATATCTTGCATCATGCCAAATTAAAAAAAAATATTTATTCTAATTTTTTTAAATCACATTTTAATATCTTATTGTTTTTTAACATTACACTAAAATTTACTTAACTCTTTTTAATAATATATAAATTTTAAAGAAATTTATTTTTATTTATAATGTTTAATTACCAGTAAGTAAATAAGTAAGATCTAATAGCTTTTATAGCTCTCAAATAAAGAACCCTAATTAACTGTACTATTTTTGTTCTTCTGATAAAAAGTTGTTTTTAATTTATTAGAATTGATTTATTATTCGAAAACATTTTATATATTAATCAACTACTTAATAAGTATTATATTTGTTTTTAAAATTATTTAACTTCATCAAATTATCGAGCTAGATTAAAATTACAGATATTTTTGCTTGTTCATTACTGGAACTCCACAACTAAGTGATAATTGTTCACATGAATATTATATCCATTAGGAATGCCAATTAATTTGAAACCAGTCTAGTCATTAAAATTATTTTACCTTGACACAATACCCTTGCGTGTAGAGATTTCTATCATTAAAATTTAAAACTCATGTTTCTTGATCATTGCTTTATTAATATAAAATACATACAGTCAAGAAAATGAGAACATTGATTAGATGATTTTTAATATAATTTATTAAAATGTTAAATAAAATTGACGACAGTATAGTTACATTAATACTCAAGGTGCATTAAGTTAAAAAGAGGATATTTTCGTTAAAGTGTATAATATTATGAAAAATATAAAAACAAGTTTGAATAAGTATTTGAACTATACAGTGTGGGGCAAAAATTGTAGACACATTTAATAACACTATATTTTTCCTATTTTTACTAATACATGTTTCAATTTAAGCTTAAACTCACGAAAGTTTAACAACTTTCAACATACCCTTGAATTATTGTTTTTTTTAACAATTACCTTAATATAGTAAAACATTTTGCATTCAACTCCTTTCCTAAGCCCGAACTCCAATGTAAGGGAATGAATACCAGCAATTTGTGGTTACAGCAAGATGCGGCAATGACCCACACAGTCCGATCATCAATGGTGATGCTTCCCAAAAAGTTTCCTCAATATTTCGTTTCATGCTTTGGGGACATCACCTGACCATCATGCTCACCAGACTCAACAGATCAAGACTTTTTCTAGTGGGGTATGTTAAATAGTCAAGCTTACGTATCTTGGCCAAGAACAATTCAGGAAGAATTGTGGTAAAAGTAAAGCAAGTTCAAGCAGATACATTGCAACAAGTCATATCAAGTTTCGAGGAACGCATTCAAATATGTTTTGTATATAATTGTGGCCATCTTAGGGATATTGTTTTAAAAATTAATAATTCAAGGATATATAGACATTTTTTTTTGTCTTTTTTAAGTTTAATTTGAAGAATCTCATAGTCAATATAGTAAATATATAGTGTTATTAAATGTGTCAAAACATTCCGCCCCATTTTGTACAACTAGAGAAAACTATTATACAAGCACTCAATTCTGTTAATCTACTATACGAGATTATATATTCTCAAAAGGGAAAGAGTTTTTCATTTTATGAAATGAATTAAAATTACCTTGAATCATGTAAGAAGTTGTAATATCATTGTGCTTAAAAACACTATAACGTTGAGTTAAAGGAATTACTGAGTATATTGTATATTATTCTAGAATGTCCAGTTCAAAAGTATAATTAATTATTTATTCTAAGTGAATTCAAACGAAGGTGCATTAATAGTTACCTGAGTTGTTTCAAACCACTTATAGGTAAATATGGATGAAAATGTTGAGATATTAAATGTTTGGTCATTACAAACATAAAGAATAAAGAATCACAGCTTAGTTTGCCGTTTCAATGAATTCACATTATGTCCATTATGTTTAGAAATAACCTGTTTTTAAACTAATTTAGTAATATTGATTCGTGGAAATTTACGATTGATTTAAACCTCGAATTTGAGAAAAGTATATTTTTGAAAGCTACAACCACTTACAGTTAAAAAAAACATATTTATTTTAAAATGTGGGCAATTTTTGCTGTTTTTTACGATCTGTTTATCATGAAAGGCTATGAAGATGATCAGGTTATCAACATTACATGGTGCAGTTGTCAACACAGATGCTCACAAAAATTCTCTGCTCTCTTTAGGGAAAAGAAGAAACAATAATTAATTTATAATTCATGATGTCACAGTATATTATATATATATATATATAAAGAAGTGTAATCAGTCCACTTTAAATAAAACTTATTTCCCTAAGTACTTGTTAACAAACTTTGTACCAAAGTTCTCTCTGTTGATGCTACGCCAAGGGATGTGCAAAAGAATCGGTACTTTACTTATATCGATATTTTCCTTTCGATACTAGTATTTTTACTCAACACTTTTACTGATATTAGTACTCACACTCTGGTATCGAATCGGAGTTAAAAGAAACAACTTTTTTTTTATCTTCAGCTGGGGTTAAATGTTTACTAGGGTGGACTTTTGAGGAAGAACAAATGACACTATTTCTCCAAATTTTAACTTATCTACACAATGTTTTACATTAAGAACTAGAAGTATGACAGACTATGAAACTAGACACGCTTTCACAAATCAACTTTTACCTTAAAAATGTAAGGTTCTAAATTTAGAAAATTTGGAATGCTAAGCACGTAAACTTAAAATATTTTGGCTAATTAGGGAAGAGTGTTTTTTCTGTGGATGTTCACAGTCATCTAAAGCTTGAAGATAAACAATTTTTAACCATTTTTCATCGAATTTTAATATATGAAAATGGAACATGACTATGAGAATAATATTATTAATAGAATATTCTTGATCAAATTAATAAATAACCAAAAAAATAATAGAATTGTAGAAATTAAATATTTAACCGAGTGCAAAATACGGCACCAGATTACATACATTGTATTTACTTGTTCTGTGCATTTCATTGGCCAAACGTTTTAATTTCATAAAGTAATTGTAAAGTACAAATTGGATGCCTTTATAACTAACTAATTAAAACTTTGATCTTAAGTAACTTTAATGTTCATGGCCAAAAGGACTTGAGCTCACTATTTAGCCCTATTTTGAGACCTGACTAGCTAATCCCCAACCTCCCTCGTATGAGAGAACCTCGACGTCTTGGACAACCAGGTGATTAAGTGTATTCAGGTTTCCCAACTAAAATGTTGTGTGCACGCTTGTTATCGTCCACGCGAGACACATTACCACCCCTCATCAACCCTCTTGACTTGAAAATCTTTAATGTGTTTGGGGATGCATATAGAAAGATTATCCAGTACTAATGTATCATTGTCCAGGGGATGCCCACATGTACTAATTTACATGCTTTCTGTGGAGGCGCTTTCCATGTCCCGGTGAGGGTGATAGTGAGTCTGAGGGTGTGAAACCAGTGAAAACTCTTAAACCTAACTTAAGTCTAGCTATCTAAACTTTTGCAACCATTAGGGTAATTCACCTTTCAGGAAACATACTCAAGGTGCTAGCTGGGAATCGATACCAGGACCCCTAGACTCGTGGCCTGGTGCATTGACCACTATACTATGGGCCCAGTTATTATATAAATACTAAGAGTACATGCAGAAAAGGGGAAAAGTCCAATACTAACTTAAATTGAGTTGGTGCTGCCATCTGTTAGACAATCATGAGACCTTTATCATGTAATTTAGATTATGGCTAAAAGAGTTTTCTATCTGTCATAGTGTGTTAGTTCTGCCATCTGTTAGACAATAATGGAACCTTTATAATACACTTTAGATTATGGTCAAGAGAGGTCTCTGTCTTGTTTAATATTTTTTATAAAATATTTGCTAGAGTCATTATGAGGTTTGAGATTTAAAAAAGTTCTGGAAGATGTGGGTAATATTACTGTCCCACTTTCCCCAATTACATAAAGTCAATAATATAAGTTTAAGTTTGTTTCAGTGACGTAACGAGCTTTAGAGAGTAGTTAAACAACAGCACATCAATTATCGCACCAAAGTGCACGTGAGGACGTGGTAAAGACAATTCTCTTGCGTCCTTGAACAAAGGACGCGGCAAGAGTTTCATCAGCATCCTTGGTGACAATTATAACGGATATTCACTGGTTCATTACGTCCTTACCGATGCAACTGACAGAGG
The DNA here is from genome assembly GCA_902155825.1 of Timema genevievae. NCBI lineage: Eukaryota > Metazoa > Arthropoda > Insecta > Phasmatodea > Timematidae > Timema > Timema genevievae. Next base: position 77,453 of record CABFWO010001693.1, read on the forward strand.
CTACAAGTAAAGACAAGGACACAGAAAAAAGAAGATTCAAGTCAAAGATTTGATGTATTTGTACTTTTAAAATGAGTCAGTTTAGGTTCGTTTTAAATATCTCGCGTCCGTTTGTCATAGTCATAATCGTAAAAAGCGTTTTGTGTACGTTTCAATTCAATATGGACTATCCATTAAAAAAATTATGGGAAACGTAAATTAAACCAATCTAAATCTAGAAAGGATTATTATACCATATACCTTGAAAACCAGGAAAATACAAGGATTCCTTGAGTTTGGAATAAATTAGAAGAACATAATTCATCTTCCCAGAAGATTAAAATATATGTATAAATATAACATTTTGCGAATTTGGTTCACACTTTACATTGCTGCCACTGGACAAAGAGGCAATGGTTGCCTCTTGAAGAGAATCGATCGTCACCACCCAATCCCCCGACCTAGGTTTCATTCTGTCGGAACTCATCGGGGAGGAGTATGAAACGTGCAACGCAACTTCCTAAAAGTGGAAACCAAGAAACACAAAAGGGAGAAAAAGGAAATTTGTAAATAATAATAGGACACATAGATAAGAACATGTAAAAGGACAAACACAGGAAAAGGACATTGGATGTGAATATAATATATATCTCTATAAGGAAAACCTCTTTTTGCTTTATGAGATAATTGTATTATATTTAGAAGAAGGTACAGGAAAGGTGGATAGAAACATATAAAAGGAACAAACACAATATGGCTTTTAAAATGAAAATAAGAACACAATTCACACTTTATATTGCTGCCATTATCTTCTTTATATGTTTCTATCCACCTTTCCTGTACCTTCTTCCAAATATAATACATTTACCTCATAGAGCGAAAAGAGGTTTTCCTTATAGAGATATTTTATGAATTCGGGACTTTAAATACAAGTTTTAGAAGCTCATCTCATTACCGACTATACGGAATGATAGATACACGATTAAATTTGAACCAGAAATATTATTGAAATACTGTGCTCTGAATTCCTCAATAGACATCTACGAGTAAGGATCAATGAATTAGTTTTCTCACGTTAAAACAATTATTCTTTGTTAATTTGTTTGTAATATTTTTAAATATGGTAAAATGGTTTCACTGGTCTCAACTCTAATATTTTCTACCGGAGACTCCAGGCCACATCTACAGTAGGACTGTAGGTAAGTGACAACTAACAAAAGTTACCAGATCTACTCTCATGTATCCATTCGTCAAACCATTTGATCTGCAATACCATAATATCTTAATTTGTTGTCATTTTTGACAATCAAAACTTTCACAACAAAATATTTGTTCATGATTATATTTTTCTTTTAAACATTTTTACATCTTCTGCTAGCTTTTACCACTACTCCTATGGCGGATGGGCTCCAAAATTTGACGCCTGGTCTGAGCTGAGTTACCTAAATAATACGTGTGTTACTCGCAGGGTGATAGGGTTGGGAGTTTAGGTATCACGAGAAAATGTCAGTTTTTTTTTTTAAGTTTTTATAGAAAAAAATTGTGGGGCCAAAATAAATAATATATTACTCCAATGAAAATAAAGAGTTTAATTTTCTTCCCATGGTTATTTCAACATTTCTTGAATATCTGTTGAGGGTGTCCTGGAATTTAATGACAATTTATCTTGATTTAAAAAGTTTCTCATCTAATGCCACTATGCTCTTGGTAGATATTCAACATCTGTTGATATCTCATGTGAGGAAAATTAAACTATATGTTTCCACTAGAGCAATATTTTTGATTTACTTTGGACAAAAATTGTTTTGCTATAAATACTGTAAAAATAGTGATATTTGTCGCGGCCCTTACATCCCTAACCTAAATAGTAGACCGTTGCATACAGTAACAAGTAACCTGAAGAACTAAGCACGCTGATTTATACACATGATTTATCTCCTCACCCCTAGCCTCTATTATTTCTGAAACTTTGGGTAGGTAACTGTTGTATTTATTTCCCCAACAAGGTAAATTCAGTATGCGGCAAACACCGCTCACATGAGTCCACACCAATCAATTTATTTTTTCTGTACTGAAGAGTATGTACTCCAACAAAAAATGTGGAAAATGGAGAATTTTGATCCTGTAAAATAGTGCTTAACGTGTAATATAAACAATGAAATAAATAAATAAGACTGGTAAGGTCCATGGCGCGCTAATATTTAAGTTTCAAACTTTAAAATTATCGTGTATTGATAACATTTAGTTCCGATTGTGTTAAATATTATGTAGTCATAATTATGTCATTTCAGATGAATACATATAGCATGATTATATACCCCATGGTATAACCGCGTAATACGACGAATTTAGTGAGCAACATGTAGGCACAATAAAGTAGTACAAAAAATTTGATGCCTCCACTTGGTATGCATAGCGAGCCCACTACGTAAAAACAAAAAATAACGTCACAGTCTTGGCGCCCAACGTGGGGCTTGAAAAGTCGAAGAAAAAGATGCCCCCAGCTTTCGGGCAGATACCAACCAACAGAAAATAACTCAACAACAGTACCTTTTGTCTCAGTGAGGAAATAAATTGGAAACTACCTCACTCTTTTTTTCCTATTATGCCACTTCAATGTTGCCTAAGATTTAGAGCTGACGCTGGAATTGTTGAGGATCTAGCCAACCTTAAGATTGAATACTAGTCATATATCATACTATATAACAAAAAAGACAGATTTATTACCTTATGACCTAGCGTATTAATACGAGAAAGCAGATATAGTGGATTTTCTATTTGTCAGACAAAACCCTTCTTATGCAAACTGGACCATAGACGAACCATTGGTATAGATTTGGAGATAGCTGGTTAATTCATTATTATAATTGTATTTAATTATTTCCTACATGCATATCTGAGCACGTGGACTAAATTTTAAGCTCATAAATACTGGTTTTTCAATGATAATAAGGTAAGGGTTTGAGTCCCAATCGAGTGAACTAAGGATTTTCTTTCACCCTAATTGTGTCCCTCCCTACCTCCACGTAAATGAAGGTACACTGCTTCTAAGCTATACTTTCTTCATCATTACCCCATTGGTGTTATAAAATCCATATATGCTGAACGGATTTAAAGACTTGGTAACAAATAAATAAATAGGAATATATTTCTTTTTTATGTCATCAAAAGTGTTTGTCCTCTTCCTGGAGTTCGGTATCTAACTGGTTTGTGCCAGGACTCTGTTCTATGGGTGAAATGTCGCTTGTTCGAGTCCGTGCCATGACAGATCGTCTCTCGTTCCAAAAGTTCCCACACAGTCGGACAGACAGGAAGTAGAAAATCTCCACCGCGCTGAGCATACTGAACCCCAGACACAGACCTAGGATACCACCGCAGTTAGCTGAAACATAAATAATAAGCCTGTGAACAGTATTCCTCACCCCCTCCATTCAAAGAATGCTACGTAGCCACGTTAAGAATAATTATATCTTGTTATTATCTTTACAGGGCTAGATAAGCAGGGCATGTGGCCATAATGTAACAGGAAAGAAGTCCAATGGCAGTCGGAGATGACGTACCTGTCCTTCGAAGAGCTCTGGCGTGACCAAGAAGGAGATTGAGGGACAATGTGGCCAGAGAACTCCAGAAGCTGGGTGTGGAAGGGGATTGGAGGGTGAAGGGTCAGGACATGACATGGTGGAGTGACAATGTGGCCAGAGAACTCCAGAAGATGGGTGTGGAGGGAGATTGGAGGGTGAAGGGTCAGGACATGACATGGTAGAGTGACGATGTGACCTGAGAACTCCAGAAGCTGGGTGTGGAGGTGGATTGGAGGGTGAAGGGTCAGGACAAGACATGGTGGAGTGACGATGTAACCTGAGACCGCAGTTATGAAATATTAATTTCATCACTTAACTTAATTCAGATAAAGCACAGTTTGGTAAATATAAGGAATCCTTAGATATCATACTAAGATTATAAATACCTTAATATGTTACACGAAATAATGAAATAAGGTTTATATGTTGGTACGTCTTTGGAAAGGTTATCAAGTATAAACACTGCTTACCTAAAAAGTCAGTGAGGCCATATAGTTCACTGCGACGGTTCGTCATAAATTGGACATTCTTGAAATATATGGACAGCTTCCCGAAATTATCACTGAAAATATTAACGAACACTTAATAGTATTAACATAAATGAGGTAGTCTGACACCTTATCTCAGTTATTATTGCGTCTTACTATCGCGCTGAGAGTTCCAGATTTGATTTTTGGAATGCCAATTTTTTTTAAAAAATCATGAGATAGTGTGACTTCACTGTCAAGGGGACTGAGTGACGTGTCTATATGGGAAGATCCTTGGGTGCCTCAGTGATAAGTGAAGCGCGTTATGCTATAGATCCCGGGTTTGATTCCCGCGTCCCGGTGTCACTTTTAAGTTTGCTTTATATAATATATAGATATATCCCTAATGTTAGATCATTTCCATCTGCCACGCAACATATTACTTCCACATATTTTTCATTTGTTTTGTAGCTGGTATTGCACTAAAAGGCAGAATAAAGTCAATCCAAGTCACTGTTGGTCGTGATGTCAATGATCTATCTTTGTTGCCGATGATTTCACACGTCCATCACAGACTCAGCCTTAACCTATGAGGGAAGAATGTACTTGAGCATGGGACGATCTCTGGCTAGCTCAGTCGTAAGGGCATTTACGTGCTATTCCACATGTCTTGGGTTCAATTCCCGTGCTCAGGTGTCACTTTTAAATTTAATACCAGTAAACCGTTGCGAGACTTTCGCAAATTCNAAAAGATTTAGTCTTTTGTTGGGTTGTTGAAATTAAATACTCAGCGAAGTGTAAACACAAAATAGCAAAGCGAGTTTATTTTCGGTAATTGATACAAAAATATTGTTAGGTTTTTTTAACTTAAATTTGAAACAAACAATGTGTTTTAACGTAAACTGAGTATGCTATGTCACAAGTCGGTAAAAAATCCTATCCACTGATACCTTATTCATCGCTGTAGGCTTTGTATTAGTTGAGAAAAAGGGATGTTGACAGCAGAAATAATATATAAAATAATATATAGATAAGGTTATATCCTTAGCTTTAGAAGGCTTTCACGTCAATCTATCACTGTGTAATTTATTTACTGATTTTTCGTATAATATGTTGAAAATTTGCAATTTAATTGCGATTAAATATATTGTTCGTTGAGATTTTGGGAAGCGAAAAGTCCGTACCTTCATGGATCTTACATTTGGCTGAGTCTCTGTTAATTTACTACTGTATAATTATCATCCTATATCATTTATGATTCTAGATAGTAAAATCGTACTTAGTTGAGTCAATAAATAATGTTAGGCTATATTTTGATTAGCCCCACTAAACAAGATAAAATAATAAATAATATATGATTTTTCATCATAAAATTACCCTCGTCTCAGTACACTTAGTCTCACAATAATTGTGAAAAAGGTAACCAAGGGAATTAGCTGATTTCAACAACCAACAGATTTTCGTTTTAGAAAGCTAGTTTGTTAATAATTAATAAGACTGTTAAAAAGAAAATGATTCCTCATTTGGAAGCTTTGTGCTCTTAAACTCATCCTTCATTAGGTCATAAATGTTAAAGTTTCCAGGCATGAAGTCTGATCTATAAGTTGAATATTCTGTATTTTAATTTTAATTTACAGATAGTTTAATATCCGAATAGTGGTGAATGGAATGGGATTGCTGTGACGTAAACATACGGTTTGTGACAGCTGCTTTACTCGTCGTTTAGTATGGATATCAGCCAGATCTTGGATAACTGTTCACCGTTTCTTCCTTTTTATGAAATTGTTTAAGTATTACGTCATCTCGAGCTACAAATCAGTGTAAAAATCATCTTCTTTATGGCTGGCTGACTTGGGAAACGTTTTGTGTTTGGAGATGAAGGATTCTTTCATTGCATGCTGTAATGATCCTGCTTTGTTGCATGGTTTTTTGGAGTAATTAATTTCAGTTTGTGTCAAATTTATTTAGTCGGATCATTTGGTTTGCTTGTTTCTAGCTCTAGTAAATATTAAAGCAAAAAACCTCGCAGTGTGAGTGCGAGAAAGAGAGCATCATATTTCATTTGCAAAATGTATTTATTTTGATTTCTTTTTAAAAAGTAAGTTTTGCTTGTGCTCGCAAGAGTTCAGCAGCTCTCTGTATCAAACTTAATGTTATAGCCATGAAACTGGTAGGGGGTATTAATAATTTGGGACACTTGTTAACGAGGTGTTCTAAGAGAAAGACACGATGAAGAAACGCGGGTGCTATTGTGGCAATTTCTTGAATGTAGCATCTTAATATGTGAAAATAAAAGTTATAAGATGTATTAATATAAACAATATTTAATTACATATAGCATCGAGAGCTTCGCGAGAACGTATCGCGACAATGCTTTGCCGTTTACTCTCACTACCATAATGGTGAATCCATCGAGAACTATTAGTTTCAAAAATGAATCAACTTCAGCTTGGCACCACGGTAAATTTGTTGGGATTATTTTAAAAAGTATACTTGTATGTTTGAATCCATCGCTACTTATGACTGTAATCTTGCACACATTTTACCAAATGTCGAGTCACTGTGGATAATTTTGGTTTTGGCAGTACCGTAACTACCTTACACTATCCTTACACTAAACTTACACTTTCACTCAAATGTATTTTCTAATTGTTTGGTTTTTAAGATTTATTTTGTTTAGTTAACTATCACTTTTAAATTCAAAATATTCCTTAATTTTAAAATTTTTGTAAACCGGTTAAGTGTAAGACACCTTATCTTCGAGAGCATAAATAAAGACATTTAAATTAAATAAATATGGCCACAATCTCATTCACCTTTCAAATTCTATCCAACCTGATCAGCTCTTCAACCTTATTGTTGTCATGTCTCTGTGAAAGAACCAGAGTAGCCTTGTTCGTCGGTAATGCTAGTCCCTTTTTCCATTTGTGCAAAATTCAACTTTAGGTTGTGCTATAGATCTATAACGAAACTGTCCAAATATTATCCTATTAATTTCACTCGGTTTAACTCTTTATGACCAAAGAAATGCGATAACAGCTCATGGTTATTCTATAGTGCTTAAGATCAACGGTGCAACAATGATGAATACAGAATTTCTGTAACAAAGCGAACAATATAATACCACTTATTGTTGTGGGAGTAGGTATGTGACTAAAATCGCCTCTATGTATTGATTAACAAAATTTAATATTTTATTATTCTGTATTTGTTACTATTGTTACCAGAAATGCAACACGCGCATTTTCATAAGGTGGAAGATTCTGAGACGCGACAAAAATTTTGTCCAAATTGTAATATGACTATATTCAGGGGAAACCAGAATCAAATCACGTTTGGAATTGTATGGTAATATGTTTGTGAGAGTTCTTGGAAACATTGTATTTGGGATCTACTGTTTAACAACGTTGCCTAATTGGGGATTTAATTGATATTTTTTTAAAACGGGTTGCATATTAACTTGATACTCATAAGCACTATGTATTATTACACTTAGACCCCAATGTAAAAAAAAATACCAACAGAAATTGAGGGAAGAAATTGAGCAGTTAATCCTATAAAGCCTAAAATTTGCTTTCTAATAGCACTTCCCTTCTTTCAGTGACGAATAATAAACACACATTCCACGATTAGTACCTTGAAAAATTTTATTAGCGTTTCTGATTATCTGTGTCTTGCTTTCTATTCTAATATGTTCCCACAAACATTTTTTAGTTTACATCCAAACAGGATGATTCATACATATCCTTTTCGTGAATAAACCCATTATACTTAGCTGTGAAAGAATTAAAAAAAATCGTTTACAACTCTCATAACACTTCTACTCTGCCATCCTGTATATAATCTATGTTGTCAACATCCCTTTTTCTCAACTAAAACAAAGCCTACAGCGATGAAAAAGGTATCAGTGGTTAGGATTTTTTACCGTCACCTGACATAGCATACTCAGTTTACGTTAAAACACATTGTTTGGTAATCAGGTGAGTTAAAAGAAAAACCTATATATTATTTCTGTTGTCAATAAGTCTCAGGGACAGACGCTTCAAAGAGCTGGATCGTACTTGCCAAATGCTGTATTACTCATGGACAACTCTATGTAGACTTTTCAAGAGTCACTAAATCTAACAATAGTTTTGTATTAATTACCAAAAATGACGAACCAAAAATTCAAGATGATTGCATTCTGATATCAAATATTGTATTCAGAGAGGTATTGTAAATTATTGTGAATACGTTCACATTAATAAACTCTCTTTGCTATTTTGTGTATAAACTTCGCTGAGTATTTAATTTAAACAATCCAACAAAAGACTCAATCTTTTTTTGGGGGAGAGGGGAAGGTTGAATGTGTGAAAGTTTCGCACGGGTTTACTGGTACCTTTATACTTCAGTTAAATTACCTCCAGTTTTTCATGTTACTCTGATTGGTTATATAGCCAGAAAAGTACATAAGCAAACTTCTTAATTAGTCTTTGCTTGCAAATTTATACCATATTTAATATGTGCTATTCAATCGGAATGCACGCGCTTAAAAGGATTTTAGATAGTGTAATATCAAGAAGTATAGGTGCACAAAATAAAGATATGCATAGGGTCACAAAACCTTAAGCATCCGACCTTTTTTTTAAGAACATAAAACTCTTTACGTTATCACATAATCACATAATATCACATAATTTGGAAGACCTAATACCCATCAACAGATTCCTCTCACCTTTCTCTTAGATTACTTCGTGAACTGAAAATAAATCTCTCTACCTCCGGCCATACTAGCTGAGACTGTGAGGTTTCTACGTCATACTTGATTTCCGTGCAGCTTGGCAAGCACTCACAAAGTGTCATCATCGTATCGTGATCTACGACACCGTCTAAGGAGGGGAAAAACAGATGATTATTCAGGGCATCATCTACTTTAAGGGGAATATCATCACACTTCTCGATTTCTAATGGTAATGATAGCTATGAAGCTTTAAAACCACTAAAACTATCCTCAACTATCCTAGAACTTTTTTCTTGAATATCCTAAAAATATTTTTAACGTTCTAGGAAGTCTAAAGCTACAGTATGTTTGCAACTATTTACTTTAATATGGGGTGCTAGTGAACGCGAATTTAGTGCGCTAATTTTGCAATTTTTATAGGATAAACATTTTTTGGCCAAAATAAATCTAATTTTTCTTCTATAGAAACATAGAGTTTAGCTTTCTGCACGTGCTAATCTCAACAATGTTTGAATGTCTGTCATGAGCATAGTGTCATTTGGTGACAAACTTTTTAAATTAAGATAAAAAGTTGTCATTAAATTCCAGTACAAATCTGACAGATATTCAAGGACTGTTGAGATTAGTATGTGCATAAAACTAAACTATATGTTTCTATAGAAAAAATATTTGATTTATTTTGGCCAAAAATGTTTATGCTATAAAAACTTCAAAAATACTTCCCTAAGCTCACGCTCACTAGCACCCCATCTTAATGACAGAAATATAACATTTTATGTGATATTACTTTGAAAATGATTTAACTTCTCGTCCACATGAATTATTTTTAAATTCGGAACCTTATAATATAACGATTTTAATTCTATGGGGACATGTCCATAGCTTTAACCTTAATTTAGATGTTTGCCATATTTTGAAATTTAATAGAATCAATGGCGTCAGAAGGCAAGTAAGCTATACCGACCTTGTTACCAACGCATGCTGGTGAATATAGTGCCAACATTTGCGGATAGAGGAACTCATGTGGTCAGCACAACGTTAATCTCAGTTATCTAAACCAGAGCCGCTACTTATTTACGTATTCTTGATTTGTCGTCTCAAGGCAATGACAGGGGATTGTAATAGGATAGTTTCTGCCCCCTTAAAATAAAAACTAGCCCCCAAACCGCCCAAATCAAAAGTCCTCATGTGCATTGGTTTTTAAAGAGCAAGTTTGGTATTGATTGGTAGGAACCAGGGCTTTAACTTTCATCAAGACGTTCTAGAACTATCAAACAACGCATGAACTGCCACGGGGTTACATGGTATGCTTGGGTATTAGGTGTCTTGTAACAGGTTCGTTAAAAATTATAACAGGCTATAAATTAGACTCAAATTTTCAAGTACCTTTAAGAACAAAAAATGTTGGAGGGACTGAGTCAAGTTGGTTATGTTAGCGAGCTTTGTATTTTTATATTACTAAAAAATATATTTTCCACACAATTTTTAATTTTGTTTTACAATAATTTATGTTTGTGAATGATATCAAAAATGTTACATCTAGCCTCACGTACTTTAAACGATGGGCAATATCATGTAATTCCAGTGTAGCTTCAAGATATCGGTTATATGGGTAAATAACTTTTTAGATAGTTTAAAACAATTTTTATTGCTTATCATCGCAAAATTGTACCAAATAAACTTTTATTAACAAAATAATTATGAGAAAGTTAGTACGATAGTGTTGCAGTCATTATCTATTCCATAATATATGTCTCTGTTATTCTAGTAATACGTCATATTATTTAGTGTGCTATTGATTCTTATAAAATGTTGTTAACTTTGCATTTATAAATATACAAACCAATTTATATTTAAGTGTAAAACTGTGTGTTAATATTAATTGAAAACAAAATGCTTATAAAATTTTCTTTGATGATGCAAAAACTTAAAATTCCTTAAGATATTCAATTTTGCTTGGTTTCCTTTGTTGTCTATAGCTCATCATTAAAACTAAATTATTAATTTATCAACTTACCCGCTAAAAGAGAAAAACAAATTAGATTGGCTGCCCCACACACAGGAACATCGTCTAAACCTGCAATTCATAATGTTATTAAATTAAATTGCATTATTAAAATAATCTCTTACATTTGTGTGACAAAATTTATTTTTAATAATTAATCACTCCGCGTCTTAATGGCTTAATTACTCTAACGCAATCAGCGTTTTATAACCAAATGGTCCATGGAAGGGGTTCATACCTCTTAAGGTTGTGGGAACCTAATAATGGGGGTATAGGACCCAATCTCTGAGAAAAAAATTGAAAAATTATCAATACGGATAGTGTATCTGTGATTTACCACTTTTCTATAAATAAATATGATAAAATCTTTATGACTTCCTTTCAGCTGTTCTGTTCTTGGTTTTAAAACTCGACTCGTGTATTCCATTCAGATTTCCTGGAGAAACGAGAGGAGAGCTGAGATTGTTTCTACTATTGCAGAATGGCCAAAGTAGTGAATGCTGATTTCTTGTGATTGGGTTCTAAAGCTTGTCACGTGACAATAATTCAGTTAGTTTTTCGGCGAACGTGTGAATTCACCTTAGCGCTAACTGACCCTTTGGTGTAGTGGTCAGTTCATCTGGCTACGAGCCTAAATGTCTCAGGTTCAATTCCGGGCTGGTACCTTGGGTATTTTCCCCAGAAGGTGAATCACCCCAAAGTTCATCAGGGTTTGGTTGATTAGGCTAAAGATAGGTTTAAGTGTATCACCATCACCTCATCTCATCGGGACATGGAAAGAGCCTCCACGGAAAGGATGTACGATTAGTACATTTGGGCATTCCCTGGGCAACAGTAGGTTAGTACTGGATGATATATCCATACAGGTCACGAGTGATGCAGCCCAGACGCGCATTATTTATAACTGCAACGCTTTCAAACAAATAAACACTTACTTGGCACGTAGAAGGCCGTGCAACTGCAGACCTCTCTGGTGATGTTGATGAGGCACTCCATCTCGCAGTTGCCTTGAGTGTACACGTTGAAATACAAGAGCCGCTTCTCGTGGGAGAAGAAGCACTGCCTAGCCTTGGGGGCGTAGTTCTCTAGACCGGAGGAGGTGTCCATGATGCTAGGGCGGACCACGGCCACAACGTCTCTTTTCAAAGGGACTCGGATGAACTGGGTACCCATCTGAGGGAATTCAGCCGGATTGTGAAGAAGGATCTGGAACGATAAGTCGTCGACACTCTAATTGAAAAAAAAGCCTTTCCACCGTTAGAATAGGTAAATTAACCTCCTTTGAGGCAATGTTCATCTCTTAGACGTCAAAGGTCTAAAAGGCCACATCTACAATCAAATAATATATACTTTAGTTTGATTAAGATTGGAGAAGATCAGGTGGTCAGACAGGGTGACAAATGAAGAAGTCCCAAGAATAGTGAGAGGAGAACAATTTTGGGTGTGATTCTTTGGTGCAAAGCAAACTGGATTTGACACATCCTTAGGAGGAACTATCTTCTGCACGACGTCATAGAAGAAAAGGTTGAGGGAAAGATGAACTTAGGAAGAAGGAGGATTCAAATATTAGATGAATTGAAGGAAAGAAGAAAATTATGGGAGCTGAAGGAGGCAGAGAACAGGTTTCATTTGTGGTCTAAGTTTACTGATAAGATTAATTGACCTGTCGTGGACATAACATATAATAATAATATTTAATAGTGGATACATCAATGTCATCATTATCATGAATCGTTTCCAGCCACTGACCGGGTGTATTTTGAATATATTCTTCTCCAACGTCTCCTCTTATTCATTACCGTGGCTCAATTCTCTCCTCTTTACTCCCTTTATACATCTGTTCTTTAGTAATTCTCTTGGCCTCCTACTCCCCCTCATGTTACCATCCCTTCCTCTATCCAATACCTTTTTAAGTATCTTCTCCGTCTTCACTCTCCTCACATGACCCTCTCTTCTTTTCATGTCAGTCCTATAATGTCTCCACAGACTAACGCGGTAATGGTGGTTGTCATGTGACTTTTGTAACCTATTCTATATAGTGGACGTACACACACCAGCAGCGGACAGTCGGGCGCCATCGCGGTCAGTACAGGGTTCTACCTCGTGGTGACGGTGGATTTGCTGGATGTCGAGTTTGATCACTGCTCACGTCCAGTTGTGTTCAATTTTTACGATTCACGATGAGTAGTGTTACTGAGAGATTCATTGAAATCGTGAGGCTACATACACCTACCTACGATAATTGGTGACTGAAATCTCGATGGGCTTGCCAAATCGTGGGGCTTACCAAAAAGACAAGTCGAAAAAATCTCCAAGCCCAGAAGAACTAAGAAGCTGAAATTTTCATGGCAGTTAGCTCCTAACCCAAAAGGGTTCAAGAAAACTAGGTGACCAAAAATTCCTTTGGGGACCACCAAAAATTTGTGGATTTTGAAAAAAATAATACAGGAATAGCTAGTGACCTAAAGTTCCTATTGGGGACCCTAAAAATGGGGGTGGGGTGTCAAAGAAATAAAAGTTGAAAACCTTTCCAAACTAAGACTACTTTGGAAACTTAAATTTTGCTGGCAGGTAGATACTGACCCAAAAGGGTATGGAAAAACTTTATGACACCCAATCCGGTGGCCGCCTGGTCTATGGCGCTTTTCTCGCAATAGATTTGACTGCCGATTACGGTTATATTGAGGTTCAAATATCGGTCGTGTACACCTCCTATAAATATTAAACTTCCTCATCCCTAAGGCCGTTAGCATAACGAATTTAAACTACCCACGCAATTTATATCTATTATTAGCACACTTTCTATCAAAGACGGCATCAGTATTTCCAAACGACCTTGAAACCACAGTACCACTTCCTACGGATGTTCTTAGAAATATGTCAAACTCTATCAGACCCGATTAAAATAAATAGTCTTGTTCTTTTAATTACTTTATTATTTTCATAGATTGTTTTTCCATTGTTTTACGAAAATTAAAGCATGCCAGTATACTTTTGGTGATAACAAATGGTAACCATGGATTGATTAATCAACTCTTTAAAATAACCAACTTCTTAATATCATAAAACGTGTCTGCTTTAGAAAACCGCATAACTTAAAATGGTGGGCAACATAAAGTTCTGAGCTCTAACAGATAAAGAGAGAATAATAAAACTTATGCCAGTCAAACATCTCACCAAGGATGTGTCGATGACATATTGATTCCATCCTTGGAATCAAGGGTGTGTGAGGAGTGCATCGGCATCCTAGGATGTTCACAATTGGTCGCGTGATAACCGATGCGACTGGCAAGGGTACGAATCAAGGTGAGAGTGCATAAGTGGAGAATTCGGATAAAGCCAATAGTACTCACAGCGGTAAATGTTCATTATCTTCGCTCTTTTTCTTCGTACATTGGTGTCCAAGCGTGATAATGGTTAGATTACCTAAATGTGTCAAGTTAAAATTCAAATTTCTTCCCAAAATAGCATCAAATTTACCAAGTAGATAACGTCCTTAAGTTATTATTTGTTTGTGAATTCGTTATGAGTTAAAAAAAATTGTGATCAGTGTACCTTAAAACCTCTAACTGGCCATCTGCAAGCGAAGTCCATGTCCATGATGTTGGTTTTCAACACGATGACTAACCCTTTTTTTGACCCTGCCCCTGAAACTCTGCGTGGGTAGGATTTTCCAAATGTAACATTACTGTCATAGCCACCTTCTAGTGTCCACGAGGTTGCGTTGTTCTGCTCCAAGTAAGTGTTTTTGAACCTTCATAACATAAACATTGGATTTAGAAAATCATAAATATTTAATTTCACTTCATAAGGATGGTAAAAATTGTAATATTTTATTATTTATAAAATTTATTTAGAAATGTAAATTTGTGACTTAAACGACCCATCAAAGATATTCTACAAAACAATGTATTTAACAAATAATTTGTAAAATATTTTAATTGCTTTTAAAGGTAATGTGCTATGCCAGAATGAAGACATTAATTTTATTGTTAATACTTAATTGAGTTCTTATACCTCTATACATAGGTATGTAAACATATATATGTTGATTTCTGGAATTTCAAAGTTTATATGTGAGAAATTATTTAGACCAATGAATTATTAATTTTTTTAAACCTTTAAGTATTAATATTTCAGATTTGTTTTTGTGCCACATTATATTGCTAAGCCAAACTCTTCATTCACATTATAAAGCATGAACTAGTGTTTTATGACAAAAAATCCACACTTACTATAACACCTTAATAATTGTGTGTCTCTCCTTTTAATTAATGAAATAATGTGAAAGAACAAATTTTTAAAGTTTTCACGGCGTATTCATGAATGTTGTCGACATGATTTGTATTTATTTTTTAATCACATACATACTGTAAAAACTTTGAATAAAATATTATGCACTTGAACAGAACAATATTATATCAATGACGATGTAAGCTTCCCTATAATTTACTTTATAATTTGATTTTTCTCTTATGAAATAGATGTTACAGTATAATACCACACATAATACCCTAACATTTGCTCCGAATTACATTAGTAGTTGTGTGAACAGTGGACCTCACTCCATGTTCTTATCGTTACTACAGTCTTACTGTAAGTTCTGTGAACATTAGATAACGCTTCCTCCATGTTATTATCATTTCTAAGACTCCTCGTTCTATCAATGTCCCTACTCAGCAGTTCCGTGGTCTGAACTATACTCGCTGTTTTAACTCTATCTGGCGTCAAACAGACGGCACCCTGGCTCTGTGCTGTTGTTGTCTAACTCAGACTTCTAGGGTGAGTTGGGGCACCCTCCTCCGTACTGAACAGGGACTCAAGCTGTAGGATATTCTCCCCACAAGTTACCGAAACTTGGCAAATAAGTATGTAAAGCACTTTGAAAACTCCCCTCCAACTGGGGTCCTTTTCCGCCCCCTCCTCTCCTCCAAAGGCCTAAAAGCTCACCTATATATATAAAAGGAGGGGTGTTTCCCTTAAGTTACTAAATTTTCTAATGCTCTGTATTATGCTAATTGGCAAAACAATCTCTGTTTTTGAAAACATGACTTAGGGTGAATACGTGACTTCTGATTAAGGATGGTTTACAGAATGATTTCTTAGGCTTACGTCATCCTTGCATGTTCTAGTGTCTAGATTTACTAAGGTTGCAAACTACTACAATACCTTATACAGAGAAAATTATAGCCTTTTATTGGTACATAAACTTCCGCAGTCTGTTAATAACACCAGATATTCAATCGTACGCAATATCACTCTCGTGCATCTGCGTGTGGGTGTATTTTATAAAAAAAAACACTTCCACATAAATCAAGCTACTAAACAAAGTATTGATTAATAAAAATGGTGAGCAAAGCTAATACTTACGCATAGTTTTTCGTCGAGTTTCTGAAAAGCTGCGTGGCTGTGAGGGTGTTGAAGGTGTAGCAGATTCCTTCCTCAGTTAGAATGGGTCTAAAAATGTTTTCACAGTCCTCGAACATGTTATTCCAATAGCACATATCCATTAGGTCATTCACTTTTGGAGCGTACTGAAAATAAAGGTTAAGTCATCATATCACATAGCTGAGGAAAACAATCAATCATCCATACCATTTGTCACTTGGCCTAAAGCAGTGTTTCTCAAAAATTTTGCTATTTTGGACGCCTTGATAAGCGTTCACTGTATATTCGGAACACCCGCCTACAACTTAATATACTACCTATCTGTACTCTTGACTAAGACGGAAACTTTATTAATGGATGTGTTTATCAAGAAGCAAAAGACAACAGTAGGACATACTCCTTCCTCTCCAGGTGCTTTCACCACAGCCAGACAGTGTGTGTTCTGTTCCGACGCACATCAAGTTGGCTCACCGCATTCTACAAATAATTTAAAATTCACACAAAATGTATTGAAGACGCTGAGGAACGCAGAATGTAGAAAGGGAGAGTGGAAAGTTTTAATTTTTAATTTTTAATTGGGCATCTCAGGCTCCTTTTACACTTTTTTTTGCCGTGGCTGTACACGTCATGGAACGGCAAGTTGTCATGGTACACACAGCGTTGTAACGGCACGGAAAGATTTCAAGTCACCAAAATGACATCAGTTAACTCCAGAAAGTCAGTACGATGGAAAGCAGGAGGCAATTACTTTTTATTTATTATACTTACGAAGAAAGAACCGACAATTTAGAATTTGGTGGGATGATCCTTTGAATATAGGACAGGACAGAGTGGGAGCATTTGTGACATTGTTCACAGAATTACAAGAGAGCGATGCAAAGTTCTTCAATTATTTTTGGCTGTCCAAATCGTAGTTTGCTGTACTAATGCAATGTCTAAGTGGCAAGTTGGTTCAGCGTAGCTTGAAAATTAGGAAGCAATTTCACCGGACTTGCAGTTTGGCGCTCGACACAGGACTGAAAAGTGATGATGATGCCGGATAAACGTACGGGGAAATCCCGTGCCGTGTGAATATCTCCATATACTCTCATGCCCTACTGCGACCAGACACGACCACGGCACCGATCTAGTCCAGTGGGGCACCTTGAGTACAACGGCAGCCGTGTGCGGGAAATAACCATGATTGTGACGTTTGTAAAGCTCCATTCAACCCAATGGTCGACTGAAATCATGGGACCATGCCGTGTCCGGCCACGGGAAAAACCATTCTGCGTGCAATGAGCCTCAGACCGCCTTTGGATATATGGTACAGAACATATACTGGCTGGCTTGGATGGAAGCCAACGGTGAAGAAGGAACCAGAGCTTCTTAGGGCTACTTTCATATTCAGACCTAGTATGTTTCAGGTTCGGCTCTTTATTTAACTACGGGACGACACATTCCTAGACTTGAATGGAAAGGGCCAAGTTAGTTAGGTATCGTCCTGTATTTAGTATAGATCCGCACTTTAGGTGTAGTAAGTCTGAATATGAGCTTAGCTTTTACAAACATTTTGATCTGACTTTGCTTTTCACTTTAGTTTAAGATGATTGGCCCTTCTCATTTGACGTGGAAATGCAGAGCCATGGGAACAAACGGTTTGTTCAAGAATTGAAGCATGTTGATTAAGTTTTACTTTTTATATACACACCTTCTCTATGATTATAATAGTGATTAAATATAGATAAAATTGACATTTTTCAATAGAAATCTATTATTTTATTGTTGACAAGACATACATTTCGCTTAAACTCATTTTATCGTGCTAAGGGTCACATAAATAAACGTCAAAATCCATCATAATATTGATGTGTTTATTTTCACGATTACAATATTTTATGATTAAGTAAAAAATCAATAACTTCTTAGAGGTCAATCACAGTGCGATTAGATTACCATGAGAATTAATATAACGTGAATTTAAGTCAGTATTTTTACAGTTTTCATGACAAAATATATTTATTGTTAAAAAAATATGTTTTCATGACAAAATTTATTGATTGCTAAAACAAATAAAATATGGCTTCAGCAGAAGGATTTAGTTTAAGGCGATTGGACCTTTTCATTTGACGTGGAAATGCAGAGCCATAAGGAACAAACGGTTATCTTCAAGAATGTTATTGTTTTGCAATTTTCTTCTCAGAAACGGTTTGTTCAAGAATTGAATCATGTTGATTAAGTTTTACTTTTTATGTACACATCTCCTCTATGATTATAACAGTGATGAAATATCGATTAAATTGACATTTTTCAATAGAAAACTGCCGGCTTCATAACAAAAAATAAGAAAATGTAACAATTAATAAACATCGATACATTATCTTAGAAGGGGTGTTTAAAATATTAACATAAAAATTTCACTCGTTCTCGAGAAAACTGGTATTTCCAAACGTATGATTTTTCTGCAAGACCTGTCCGGTAGCTAGCGCTATCTACGGTTTCAGTGATCCATCTGTTCTTGTTGGAGGGTAAGGATACTTTGGTCGGTTTTGAAGCCACGCCACTCCTTTCACCCTCCCGGCCACCATTCCACAAAATAGGTTTTAGACTTGCACTCGATAGGGCCAAGGCCTTTAAATATTTTACACACAATATTGTAGAGGAGAGTGGTGGGATTAAGAAAGAAATAAGCGAGAGAGGAAGGCAAGCAAAGTAATTTTTCAGAAGTGTGAGAAGCCTGATTTGGAGCGAGGATATGCCAGACAAGTGCAAGTAAGTGATCCACAATGCTTATTACCTATAGATATTGACGTACGCTGCAGAAACGTGGGTACTAAGGGAACAGTATGGAGGCAGAATCAGTGTGAGTTAAATGAGATTTCTGATAAGCAGTAGAGGTGTGACCAAATTTGACAGAATGAGAAATGAGAAAGTAAGATGAATAGTAGGGGAATGGCCAGTCCAGAACAGGATAGAGAAGAGACGATTAAGGGTGGTGTAGCCATGTGAGAAGAATGGAGAGGAAAAGGATGCCCAGAAGGATGTTGGATATGGAGGTAGGAGGGTAGGAGGCTGAAAGTAAGACCAAGGAACAGATGGCTGAAGGGAGTAACGAGGAGTGTGGAGGAAGGGGGAGAGGACTGGACCATGGTGTAGGGAGAGAATTGGTGGGAGGAAATTAGGTAGTGGAGAGTGTTATTTTCCAAACAGACTCAGCCAGTTGCTGGAAGATGTTCATGACGATGATAATTTTATACACATAGTGGTCTCAGCAGTTTTTGAATATCGTTAATGAGCATATTGGAATTTGATCAGAAATTAATTTGTGTAAATAAAAAGTTCTTGTCATATTCCACGTGGCATGTATTAAAAAAATGTGATCACCACTTACTATTTCTGTTCTGTAGAAATTAAATTAAATGTTTACACCATGTATTATTTTTATTATTTTATTAATTTATTTACAGCCTCAAAGGTTTTTTTGGTGTAATTACTGTAATAATATTGACCTCAATTCACACTGCCTATCATATCCTTCTTAAGCAGTGCACTCTTAAAGTCAGTACAATTATTCTAGTGTACTTGCCTCTTCCAGGTAGTTCACATCGGATACGTTGAGGATATCTCCCCCCTCAAACCCGGAATATATCAAGCTAAAGTAGTCACACAGGATTGCAAGATGCTCACATTTTTCTTGTCTAATAAGCACACAAAACAAACAGTGCATTAGGATATATTATGGCTAGATGCACACTGCATCAAACATTATGTGTAAACACACGATGGAACTTAAATTCTTTTACGTAATGGAACAAATTTGTATGAATCTAGTTTTGATCATGGAGCATGACAGTTAAAGCGCGAGAAGACATTTTCTTCTATCATACTTTCTGATTTCGTCAAGGTGGAGGAAAGTGATGAGGAAGTAGCTTTGATGCTGCGGTAGCCCTTTCGATTAGAAAAAAACATTGGCGGTAGACAGGCCTACATCCTTTCCCTTCCACTTCAGAAAAGACATGTTGCAACAATGACCAAAATAAAACCTAGCAAAACTAACGTCAGCAACAAACTAGCCTCAAATGTAACCAACACCCTCTACGCTACAGCTTGACAGTCTGCTTTGCCAAGGAGATTTATAATAGGCCTAAACAAGATGATGGCATATGTGTAATGCAAAATGTTCCATGCATTTTATTCCATGAAACAAATGAGTGAGGAAGATGGCATATATGTGTAAACGTGTATTATGTTTCATGAAGTCTGCGCTCTCTCATTTGTAAACAAGCAATCAAGAGAGTTCCACACCGGATTAACACAAAAGTATGTCGTTCCAGTGTGTGTTAAACACATAAGTTAATGCTTTATGCAGAATGCAACAATCCTAGTAGTGAGTCTACTGTAACCCGAGGGTTGGTTCTAATGGTTCTTCCATCCTTCTAGAGCAGCGCCCTTCAGCTTATTTATTCCTTCCACCCAGGCGTCCACACCATCTGGAAGAAAGCACATGCAATAGGGAAGTCCTGAAAATGAGGTAGTGGGTCTCCGCACTGAATTTCTTCGAGTGAGTGATATGGAGCATAAACATTTTGCCAGAGAGGTATCTCATATACCTTCGAGGAATCTTTTACTTGCAACAATTTACTTAGGACTGACACCTTTACTTCCTCTCCTAAGGAAGTTGTGCTAAGGATTTTCATCGCTCAAGGAAAAATTTGTTGACCTTGTCTGGGTTTTAGCCCACGAACATTGGGTCCTGAGGCGACCACTTGGACCCAAGATGACTGAGGTTAACAGTTAAACGTTTAAACATGAATATAAACCCAGACTTAATGATGATGTACTCACTCTTCCTTCGTTTTGTTCTCTCTCAGCAACACCTCCGTGAAGTTGAACAGGGTCTGTTTGACCTTCACCTCACTGCAGATGGTGACCGCGGGGAACGGAATGTCCCAGACAGGAGTAGAGGTCTCGTCGAAAGAGACGATCACTGGGGAGTCGTTCCATTTCCTCCACACTTTTCCGATCAAGTAGGTGCAGGTCGTGAGGCTGATCGTGATGGCAACTAGCCAACATAGCCTACGGATGAACTCAATTGATTTAGGTTCAATTCTATTAAAAACAAGTTCATGCGAAATTCTAGTCTACCCCAAGCACCATTTCGACTAAAAAAAAATAATGCATAGCTGCCTAATTTTCAACGACTTCTAGTTCAATCGCATATTAATCAATCATTAAGTAAATCTAAAATTATATGTATATATATTTCGAATTTCTCACTATCTTACATGTAAATAAAGTATTGTGATCGTCAAAAAATTCGAACTCTAAATTTTGATGAATGTTTACGTTTCATGACCTCCCGAATAAAAAAAAAGTTTTTAAATTTCCGTCTGCCTGTCTATCTGTCTGTCTGTACCTCGGACTAGAGCCTAAACTATTTTATCGATCGGGCTAAAACTTGGTATATAGGGTTTTCATAGGTTTTCCGCAAGGCGTTTTTGGAATCGGATATCTAACCCTAAAATTAAAGGTAGTTTAGGACAAAAAGAGAAAAAAAATGATTTTCTCAAAATCGGCTCTAATGATTTTGATTAAATTTCATTTAAAAACATTTATATAAATTCCAAACAAAATGGCTACTCTCAATATTTCAGCAAAATTAATTTTAGGGTTTCGGTCTTATGCGTAAATTCTCAATTTCCATCATATCTCTGAAACTATTTGAGATATGAAATTACTTATCGTACCAAATATGTAGAACTCTTTATAGTACAAATCTTTTATTTGAAACATATTTTTGAAAAAAAAAAAAACTTTCAATTCATACGCATATATATATGTATATTTTAACTTTTCGAACATTAAAGATGAAAAGTATTGCGACCCTAAGAAAAATATAACCCGAAATGTTGATGAATGTCGAGATCTTATGACCCCCCGAACCCTAAAAAGTTGTTTTTGCAATGCACTGTGTCTGTTTAACCCTAAGATTAAGAGTAGTTTAATAAAAAAATAAGTTATAAGAGAAAAAATCAATTTTCTCAAAATCGAATCTAATGATTGAGATTATCAATAAACTGGATATTTCCATTTCCTCGTGAAAATGAATTTCAGGGTACTTTACGGATATGGACATTTCAATATCTCCGCAATTATTTGAGATAATAATTAACTTATCATTGCAAAATTGTAGTATTATTAAAAATAAAAAACTTTTATATGAAATATGAAATTTATTTTTATAAAACCAATAGTTTCTGAGTTATTTGCAAATATATTAATACAATCTTGTGAGCTTTATTTGTAAATAGATAGCCTACTACATAAGTTTTAGCGCAATAATTATATAATGCCATAATGTAATAAATAAGTAAGTCTTTCAAAAAGTGTATGTTCTCTTTCTTTCAACCTCTTAGGGGAAATGTTTGTACAGCACTCTAGATTAAATAGTCAATATTTACCTATTTTATTGGTCAAAATGTATAAATAAGGAATTTAATAGCAATGCAATAACCATAAGATGTGCAACCCCTAATAAAATGTCGAAAATTTTAAACCGGAAATCATTTTAATACGAAGTTTTGACACTTGGGAACCCAATATCAATATTTTTGCTACCTTACAGGTAGAGCAAAAATTGTGATCGTCAAATAAATTGAAATCAAGATTTTGATGGATTTCGACGTCTCATGACCCCCCGAACCCTAAAAAGTGGTTTTCTCAATGTCATCTCTCTGTCTGTCCATCTGTCTGTCAGTATGTACCTTGGGCTAGAGCCTAAACTATTTTACCGATTGGGCTAAAACTTGGTATCTAGGGTTTTCATGGGGTTACCCTGAGGAATTTTTGTAATTGTGTATCCAACCCTTAAATTAAGGGTTGTTTCCTAAAGAGCAGAACGATAAAAATTCCATTTTTTAAAATCGGCTTCAACAATTTTGATTAACTTTTAATTCTAACTTTGATCAATATTACAAACCTGTCTGATTGTCTGATGGATAAATTCTAATTTTTAATTTTATCTCCGTAAGTCTTTGAGATATAAAATTACTTATCATTGCATACATGTAGGTTTAGTTATAATAAGCATCTTTTACTTGAAATATATTTTTATAAAACTAAAAGTTTTCAAGCTATACGCATATATATATGTATATATTACATATATATGTATATATATATGTGTGTGTATATATATACATATATATATACATATATATATATATATATATATATACATATATATACACATATATATATATAAACTTTGCCAACACTTTAAGGTAAAGTATTACGGCCGTCCAAAAAATCTAGCCCGAAATGTTGATGGCTGTCGATATTTCATGACCCCCCCGAACCATAAAAAGTGTTTTTGAAACACCGTCGTTCTGTGTGTCTGTCTAACCCTAAAATTAATAGAAGTTTCTTAAAGAGTGAAAAGAGAAAAATTCCATTTCTCAAAATCTGCTATAACGATTCTATCTCTCTCATTTTAGTCTCAATGGTCAATAATTACCTATTTTATTGGTCAAAATTTATAAAAGAGAAATTTAATAGCATATTGGTCCAAATATGCAAATGAAGACGTTAATTCTTTAGTAATAAAATTATAAAATTTAAAACCGTGTGTTCAAAAACGTTCTACATATGTATAGAACAGTTTTTTTTCTCTGGTTCGCTAGTGTTTATTATATTATGAATTTTGAGTAAATATCTCCATTTTTAAACAATAGAGCGAGAAAGTCCGTGCGGAGTTCCGTACCATTTATTTTTAATAAGTTGTAGTGTTTATTTACACACAGTACTAAAACAAAAATAAACTCTCCCATTTTTAAAATAAATATAAAATATTACTAGCTATAAATATGAAAAGGGGAGGAATCGAAACCAATTTATTTCTCAAATGCACTAAATTCTCACAATATCTGGACCACTGGTTAGTTGTATGCTAAGACCAACCTCACTGAACCTACCTGGCTGTAATAGCAACTTAACACATGAATTACACTGATAGTTGGACAGCAACAATATTTAGGGGAGACTCATAAATTAACATTTCAATATTAATGTGATGTTCATGAAATAAATTAAAAAATAATGTTAATTTATATTATTTGTGTGTTCATTCATGTGATCTTAGTTTAAACATCATCTGCGTGTGGAGTTCTCATAACTACAATTCTAAAGTATCAAAATATACTTGAATTGTAAAAATATAAATATATTGTGTCAAATCATTTTTATTAAATTTTAAATCTGGCCACAAAGTTAACACATTAATTTAAAAAAAACTAATATTATATTTAAATAAATAAAAATAAACTTTGTTTTCAAGTAAACTAAAATGTATTATATGACTAATAATTTAAATTAAAAAACTAAGATTTAATCAACTGTATTCTTGAGTCTTTAAGAACAAATTATTATGAGTTAAACTAACAATGGCTGAAATCATGACAATGAAAGTTTACAAAAGTGAAATGGTTAAAAATATAAATTCATGTAGAAAATGTCATTTTTAATATTACATTAAATATTTCGTAACTCTCCTCACAAACTTTCCCTGGCTTAGTTGGGATCCATTTTGATATTATTTACTCTTGTGGTAAAATTTACAACTGTGAATCTATGATATCTTTAAAATGAGGCAAAAAAAAAAAGTCTCAATCAAAACTGTAATAGGGACCGCTCAATTCCACCGGTGACAACTCAAAAACGTTACACACTGGAGTTGAAGAGTTAATATATTTTTTCAATACATTTTGTGCCCTTATTTAAACATAATAAACATTTAATCCCAGCATGAATGAAGATAATTCAAAGTTGTTTCTTTTGATACCGGAGTGTGATTACTAATATCAGTAAAGGTATCGAGTAAAAATACTTTTATCAAAAGGAAAATATAGATATTATTAAAGTATCAATACTTTTTTCACATCTCTACACAAGAACAAGTAGTCTGGGAATGAGTACTCACGAAAGACATCAGGAACCATTCGCAAGAATACTCCAAGGACTTCGAGTATATCACATACTGCGGGGCCGTGCTCTGTGGAAACGCTTCGACCGAGTCAAGCCCGACGTATCACAAAAAGAAAAAGACGACCATATTAACAGAATGAAACTTGAAAGATCATTAATATTTTCTGAAGTCACAACTACATCGTTATCGGAGGCCGAGATGTTTATATTCTTACCAATATTAACTACTGCATTTATCTTGCTGGCTTCCTGTAATGCCTATTTTAGAGCTATAAGAAAAAGTAAAGGCAATAAACCAAAATCTTTTTGTCGTTCCTGTTTTGATTTCAAATATTGGGGAGTGTTCACCTTTTATCTTCACAAACCCATCTGAGTCCAATACACTCATTTGTGTCAGCCTAATAAGTTTATCTTGTAGGTACCCCAAAATTCGCCATCTTTTACACACAAAAAATTGTGCTGATGTATGCCTTTTTTTTAAATCAATGAATAGTATGCCGAATTTTTTCCATACTTACTCCCAGTACTTTTGAATCATTTCCTTTAAGATGAAAGCTTGATCTGTTGTTGATTTACCACCCTTCATGAAACCAACCCTTTCTTCTCCCCCTTGATATTCTAGACCTTGTATGCTGTATTCAATAATGAGCTCCCTCTGTAGTTGGTTCAATCTTGTTCGTCGCCTTTCGTATGGATATAAACAGCCACAGCCTCCTTCCATTTCTTTGGTGACGTTTCCTATTTTCATATATTTGATACCAGATTGTGTAGCTGCGTTATTCAAATGTCTCCACCCCCTTTAATCTTCTCTCTAGGTATTTCACATCCCCCTTGGGCCTTAATATTCTTTAAGCTCTTAACTGATTTTTCCATCCCATGTATTTTAGGCATTTATATTAATGGTTCTACAATTTGGTAACTTAGGGACCCCCTATTAACACAACTTCCTTTGCATTCAACAGCTCTACAAAATAGTTTTTACTTCTTTAAACCTTTCTATTATTTTCTTCTTCCTCTTCTTTCTATTCTTTATCTTAAACAGCATCTTATGTGAGAGAGATGAAACACTTTTTAACAAAGTTTACTGATCTGTAAAAGTCCCGAGAGTTATTTGCGGTTCTCTCTTCCTCATTTATCTTTTCTAGATCTTCTATATATTCTCTTTACCTGATTATCACTATTTTCCTATTATTCTTTGCTTTCTTTTGATTAGATATGCAGCAATTCCTTCATTACCTCCCTTCTGTATTTTACTTTATCTTTACAATTTTCTGTTAACCAAACTTGTATTGTTTATTTACTTTTTATTTCCGCAAGTTTCTTTTGCCGCTTCTTTGTTGCCAGCGTTCCTCAACTCCTTGTCCTTGTGAATCCCCCTCTTTTGTTTATTCTACTCCTAGAACTTGAAATCGATGTAAGTTTATTTTAAATTCTTACAACTTCTTCTCTTGCTCTCCTAGTTTATTATCACTTGCTGAAATCTGAGAATCACCCCGCTTGAGGGCTGTGGAGGGTGATTTCTGTGCATATTTGCTGTTTTCTAATTACAAATAGTCCACGAAGAAGTGGTCTGATTCAAATTCTTCCTCCTCGTTTCTTCTTTCATTTACAACATTACTTTTGTGCCTATGGGTTCATATTTGGTAACTAAAAATATTTATCTCATTTTTCGATGCACAGTGAACATAATTGCATAGACATGGGTGATAACAACAAAATTTAGAAAAAAACTTTGTAAATTCATTAAAGATATTTACTAAATTTAATTAAAATAAGATATGTTAAAATAAACAGGTCTTATTCACTTAAGTCATCTTCAATAATAGCAAGATAACTCTCAAAACGAGGACTGTTCTAGTAAACAACTAGTAAGGGTCTACTGCTACTTTTTTTAATATGTATTTTAATGGCGTAGTGTTTAATACAAACTAATACAGATACAAAGTCAGAGTAATTTATCTAAATGAATAAAAACTAAATATATATATTTTTAGATACATCTTTACAGATTTTGGTTCATTATTACTCATTTATAAATAGTACTAAGCTATTCATATATTTACACTGATGAGAGAAGGATAAGTTCACTGACAAAAGGAATATACCTGTCGTAAGACAGTACATCTCACGAAAAAATATTATCTACTATTTGCAGGGAAGGACGTTTGTAACTCAATTCAAATACTGGCCGTGAAAGCCCTCAAAACAAATAAATTCAGAGAATATCACCAAAACAAACTCAGCCGTAATTCAAATACTGACCCTCCCAGGAAAACGGAACCAGATCACTCCTTTGCCTGCGAGCTACCTGTTTGGATTTCTACCCGAAACTTGTTAATTACTTAGTATTTCTATAAATACCATTCATTTATTGCCCATGATGATATTCTGTGAAGAATGGGTCTTTTCACTAAACTATATGCATTACGTCGTAAAGGTTATTTGAAGTGGACTATATAGATAGACTATATATCTTAAGATAATGATAGGGTGTAATGAGGTGGACTGGATAGAACTAGCTTAAGATAATGATAGGGTATAATGAGGTGGACTATATAGAACTAGCTTAAGATAATGATAGGGTGTAATGAGATGGACTGTATAGAACTAGCTCAAGATTGGGATAGGGTGAAATGGGGGGGAATGGATAGAACTAGCTCAAGATAGGGATAGGGTGGAATGAGGAGGACTGGATGGAACTTGTTTAAGATAGGGGGTGTAGTGTGCTGGGATGGATAGAACTAGCTCAAGATTGGGATATGGTGTAATAAGGGGAATGGATAGAACTAGCTCAAGACAGAGATAGGGTGGAATGAGGGGGACTGGATAGAACTAGCTCAAGATTGGGATAGGGTGGAATAGGGGGAATGGATAGAACTAGCTCAAGATTGGGATAGGGTGGAATGGGGGGAATGGATAAAACTAGCTCAAGATTGGGATAGGGTGGAATGGGGGGAATGGATA
>CABFWO010001693.1:112747-134730 GCA_902155825.1 Timema genevievae
GGGGGACGTTTGAGGACAACTGGCTATCTAGTTGTATGTAATCTTGTGCAGTCCAATTTTCATAAGGACAACTGGCAGGGAAGTTAAATTAATGGAGTTTGTTTTAAGAGTCCTAATGCTATTAAATTGGTAGTTTAGTCTCAATATAATTAATAAAAAAAATGACAACCAGGCCCAGATAATTAGTTTTTCACTTAACGGAATGTATAAATATTATAATTAATGATAGTGCTATCCAGTTCAACTCACTATAGGCCTACCCTGTTTCTATCTGGAGCTGGTTCTATCTAGTCCAACTCACTACACTCTATCCCTATCTTGAGCTATTTCTGTTCAGTCCACCCCACTACACCCTATCCCTATATTGAGCTATTTCTGTTCAGTCCACACTATTACACCCTATCCCTATCTTGAGCTAGTTCTATCCAGTCCACCCCATTACACCTTATCCCTATCTTGATCTAGTTCTATCAAGTCCACCCCATTACACCCTATCCCTTTCTTGAGCTATTTCTGTTCAGTTCACTCCATTACACCTTATCCCTATCTTGAGCTAGTTCCGTTCAGTCCACCCCATTACACCTTATCCCTATCTTGAGCTAGTTCTATCCAGTCCACCTCATTACATTCCATCCCTTCCATGTTCATTCTAATGTTATCCACCCATATGTGCTTAGGAATCCCCAATGGAATATTTAGTTACTATCTCCTCTTATTATATAATGTATTTCCAATATACGAATTCAAAATTGAGATTGCTGATTTGTAACTGAAATAAATATTCAGATTCTAGATTAGAATTTGTTAAATAACGGATTTTACACAACTCTAAAAATAATATTTCGAATTGGCCAATAAACTGGATAACAAAACTATAAATTACTAGCATAATCTTTAAGCTACACAAATCAAAAGTATTTATATATGAAACATAAATATAGTCCATTTTTCAAGGGAAGAGCTTTATTTATTTGGCAGATAAAAAAGTTATAGATCTACTTTCACATATTTATACGTCATTAGGTCACTTTTAATAAATACTATCATTATCTATAAAATAATATACTCATAATAGAGTATAATTTTTATCAATGCTGACGGAAAAAAGTTCATGTTTTCTTAAACGTTTTCAATACATTTTTAGCACCGTGTCCTACTACCTGTTCAGGCTATACGCATTATTATTAGGTGTTCTGTCCTACGACAGGTATATTCCTTTTATCAGTGAGCTTTAAGCTCCCTGTCCTCTGCCTCTTTCTTCAGCTCCCAGAATTTTCTTTTTTCCTTCAAGTAATCTTGAATTTTAATCCTCCTTCTTCCTAAGCTCCTCTTTCCCTCAACCTTTCCTTCTATGACGTCATACAGAAGACATTTCTTCCTAAGTATGGGGTCGATCCAGTTAGCTTTGCGCCAAAGAATCACATCCGAAATGGATCTTTTATCACCCATCCTTCTTAGGATTTATTCATTTGTCACCCTTCCTGTCCACCTGATCTTTTCAAGTCTTCTCCAAAAACCATCATCAGTACAACCGATTGGTCTTCAAACCAATATCTCCCCGTCATCGGCAGTCTAGTCTATTGCGAGAGTAGCTTCATAACTATGTAGCTCTTTATCTAACACCTACTATAGTTTTTTCAGGTATTGTAAAGTTTGACAGTTTTAGTTCATTCTCAACCAATAACACGAGGTTACGTGGACAAAATAAATGTAGTCTCGTCTTGTCTGGTTTGCTGGTGGTGGGGAGGTGGTTGTTCAAATCCCAGTCGGGTGTTAATTGGTGTTTTTTTGTTGTTTTTTTTCCAAACCATTACTTACTTTTCATCCACATTAGTTCAAGTACATTTTCTCTAGATTCAACATTCCTCCTCGTCCCACGGCTTATCTCAGCCAGTTGCACTAGTGTCTATTTTGAAAAAAAGGTCCCGGTTCTGATTCCCGGTATGGCCAAAAAGTGTATTATAGTTTGTTTTGTGGCTTCCTCCTCCAAATTATTAAATTATTTCCCGTAGGATTGGGTGTTGTGTGTATTTTAGTTATAAACTGAGAGCCAATACAACTATTCGGTTCAGAAATTGCTTATTAAATACCTCTAGTAAAATTTAAAAAAATCTATTGTCAGGAAATAAATAAGCAAACACTTAGATGAATGTGAGTTGACAGCCATTTTTACATCACAGTATAACTAACAATCGATAAGGTAAACTCTTAATGAGCTTATAAAAAAAAACCTCAAAGTCTCTGGTGATAGCTCATTAGATTTCGGATTGAATATTTAGTAAGAAATGCGCCACCTTCATGAAGTTATTTTTAATCAAAATTTCTTTTAAAATACCATACCGTTTTTTCACAGTTGTAAATACTAAAATAGAAGAATCGGTTTCCTTTCGTATGCTAGGCTTTTGCATAGTGAGTTGCGTCTTCAAAGTCATGTGCAGATTCATAGTAATGATCTAGCTCAGTTTATTCAAAATATTCTGGGTGTTTGTTGTTTACAGTACAAGGTTACATCTAAGGAGCTATACAGGATGGAAAAGGATTTGACTCTTTTCTAAAAGAACTTCTTATCATATTTGTTAAGGGGAAGGTTGACGGGCTCTAGCCTACAAAATGAAAGTCAGCTACTCCATAAAGTATGTCCGAGGTAAAATTAATTCTTAGTCAGAGGGGGAGCAAGGTTAGATTAGGTTAGGTTTAGTTTAGGTTAAGTTAGGCTAGGTTAGATAGGTTGTGTTAGGTTAGGTTAGGTAGGATTGGGCTATGTTAAGTTTAAGTTAGGGTTAGGTTAGGGCTAGGTTGGGTTAGGTTTAGGTTAGGTTAGGTTAGCACAGGTTAGGTTTGGCTTGGCTTTGTTAGGCTTAGGTTTGGTTAGGTTAGCTTAGCTTAGCTTAGGTTAGGTTAGATTATACTAGATTGTGTAAGCTTGGGCTCAATATAACCTGGGAGGTTAATCCTACTTCAAGGTAGCAGTGCCTAGACCATATTGGGGAGAAAATGTTGGCGGTATCCTGAGGTCAAAAGCAGTTACCAATCCACTTGCCCCCAAATATCAAATTTATAAGCCAAAAATACAGTACCTTCAAAGGTATGAGAGGGTAGTCCTAGAATAAATGTAACTGCACTTGCGAGGAAAATACTACTGTCAAACATGGAGTCAGGATAGACCTATCCATCAAAGGCAGCCAAATGTATTGCGAGTCCAAAAGATAATACCACACTGGCACCACCATTGGGGGGCCCAAGAAGTGGTGGATAAATTATACCAGTACTAGCTTTAATTCACTAAACCTTAAGGGAGTACAATATGTCACACTGAAGGTTTTTAATTTAATTAAACTCTTTATTTTAATTGGGGGCGTCGACAAAGTAGGGCCCGGAGATATTTATCTGTTATACATTTTGGTTGTAAGGTATAGTGCCATCGACTTTTGTTATCTACTCTACTAGAACAGGATGAGATAGTAGAATAGGGCATAAATCCATATCGGTGGACACGACGACTAAATGTCCATCTCGTCTAGTCAGATTTGAAAATGATGCGAGGGTTTGAATTCAAGCTGGATGTGCTGAGGATGCTATTTTACACAATTGTTTTACACTATCCCTCCACGCTGATTAAGGATATAATTGGTTTTAATTTACCACATAATACCCAACCCATTAGGGAACTATAAATAAATATTTATATTCCGAACTGGTCATAGATTACAGTGGGCGTGATATGCATCTAAAATGGAAGAATCTAGAACTGTATTCAGGGTATTGACTGGAAAACCTATTCGGGCGATGCCATTGGGAAGATCAAGACGCAAATGGGTGGATAGCATTGGACTGGACCAGAAAGAGATAGGGTGTAATGAGGTGGACTGGATATAGCTAGATAAAGATAGGGATATGATGTTATGAGGTGGACTGGATATAAATGGATCAAGATATGGATAGGATGATATGAGGTGGACTGGATATAACTAGATCAAGATAAGGATAGAATGATATGAGGTTGACTGGATATAAATGTATCAAAATAGGGATAGGGTGCTATGAGGTGGACTGGATAAAGCTTGTTCATGATAGGGATAGGGTGTAATGAGGTGGACTGGATATAACTTGCTTAAGAGAGGAATAACATGTAATGAGGTGGACTGAATATAACTGGATCAAGATAGGATGTAATGAGGTGGACTGGATAGAACTAGACCAAGATAGGGATAGGGTGTTGTAAGTAGACTGGATAGAACTAGATCATTATAGGGATAGGGTGTAAAAAGGTGGACTGGATAAATCTATATAAATATAAAGATAGCTGCAGTACTTTTGTGAGTGCGGCAATGAACTTTCGAGTTCCTAATGCCATTGAGTAATTACCTAAGTAAGCCTCTACATATTTCCATTTTCCTAATTTTATTTCATATTTCAATTTACTATCCATACGATCCATCTGCATACAAATTTACCTTAATTATGAAGAGATAATTTATAGTGAGTGTGCCCGCATTCACGTGGAAAGAGTGGGGAGACCAGTAGTAAATTCCGTTTACGAAACCAACCCTGGTACATCCGGTCGAGATACAAACTTATATCTTCCCATTACCGGATAACCAGACTAGACGATCTTGACGTTTAGTCCGTCGGGCTCAATAATGTTGGCTATAATAACTTATCGTAGGTCTACACCGCTAGTTTCAATTACTTTAGGTGACCTGGTGGTCTAGGGGTAAAGGGTCAAACTTCTGTGCTGAGGGTCCGGGATTCAATCCTCGGTCCCAGCACAGATTTATCTGATTGCCAAACCCTTCCTTCACCTCTGACAAGACGTGTATTAATCACAACTTGTGAATGTGAGGAATGCCAGGCCTTCACCGTGGTTCGGATCCCACGTTAAACTGTAGGTCCTCCATTCCATCTCACAATCACCCTACCATTACACATTAGTGTAAGTGCGTATAACCCGAACAGGTAGTAAAACGCGGTACTACTACTACTACTACTACTACTACTACTACTACTACTACTACTACTACTACTACTACTAATAATAATAATAATAATAATAATAATAATAATAATAATAATAATAATGTACTTACGTTAGGTGTGGTGGTGAGTTTAAGTTCAATTTTTATAAGATATGCTTTATAGAAAGTACAATCACAAATGTTTGCAATCAACATTAAGAATATTATACAATATTATTAATATTACATTATATTTTTTGATAATATTTATCAAAAGGTGCATCTGAGGATCATATGACTTGACGTATGAAAACGTGAAACTAGATCTAGTAGCTTTAATATGAAAATAAGAACGCAATCTCTTTATTTTATCGGTGTTTTTAAAATCCTTTAATGTTAGATGTAATACGTCAACTTAATATTATTAAAAGGTAGATATTTCACCTCCTTCGTGGTCTAGTGGTCAGATTTCTTGGCTATAGATTCAGAGATATCGTGTTCGATCCCCAACGTTTCTAGATTTTTCTGTGAAGCGTCGAACGGAGTCAACTCAATCCTCGTGAGGACAATATTATTGAGGAGTTGATTGAATAAAGAAATATCGGCTTCAGGTGAGTAAAGTGAAATTAACGGTTGAAGGGTTATCTGTGATGACTACATGACACCCTCTATCAGCAGATGTTGGCACTATCTTCACCAACAAGCAGCGGCCACTCGGTCAATATATCTCTCACCTTGGAGTGTTTTTTCTGAACATTATTGTTTTGTATGCCTAATAAGAATGGCATCGTAAAATATAAGGGCACCCTGTAATGAGCGATGTACGAAAAGAGAAATAATTGATATATTTGTGTCTTCAAGATGACCTTGTAATTTAATAACTCACGATTGAAGAGCTACTATTAATATTTCAAGGTTGAAAACTTTGACCACTGCCCATGGATGGTTAGTTTTGTTTTTGTTTTTTTACCACGGCGTTTTATACGTACAGGTTATAAAATCTGTTCAGCGTAGGAATTGTTTTCTGAAAGGCCTTTTTCCCTACCAGAAAGCTATTATATAGTAGGATTTTGGTAGGAAAAAAGACATTTCAGAGAGTAATTCCTACCGTGAATGGAGTACGCTTTACTCTTTGTTGTTTAATGTGATGCTCTGACAATGAAAGTCTCTTACCAGTAGGTTTTATTAGAACGGGATGAACACAACAGTGAACACACGGACAAAACATCAAGATCATAAAGTCTGGTTCACCTGTGACCTTGAGGTGGGGGTTTTAATCCCAGTCAGTGTACAGAAGGAAGTGCTTTTATTCTCAAAATAATTGACTACATTTAGGTATATACCTAAATTTTGACTGTCAGAAGTGACAGATGCTAAACACATGTTTTTTGCAGATCATATGGTTCGGCGTAAGGATACATAATTTGGTCTGGTAGCTTTTCAAAGCCGTCAGCTGTATTTTCCCTACCAGAAAGCTATTATATAGTAGGATTTTGGTAGGAAAAAAGACATTTCAGAGAGTAATTCCTACCGTGAATGGAGTACGCTTTACTCTTTGTTGTTTAATGTGATGCTCTGACAATGAAAGTCTCTTACCAGTAGGTTTTATTAGAACGGGATGAACACAACAGTGAACACACGGACAAAACATCAAGATCATAAAGTCTGGTTCACCTGTGACCTTGAGGTGGGGGTTTTAATCCCAGTCAGTGTACAGAAGGAAGTGCTTTTATTCTCAAAATAATTGACTACATTTAGGTATATACCTAAATTTTGACTGTCAGAAGTGACAGATGCTAAACACATGTTTTTTGCAGATCATATGGTTCGGCGTAAGGATACATAATTTGGTCTGGTAGCTTTTCAAAGCCGTCAGCTGTCAGCTGTGAGCTGTCAGTCAGCACCAAAGAAGCCATGGGGCTACTGTATGAAATGTTAAAATGTTATAACATAGAGAGTCATCTATGTGATACTTTATTTATATGCTACATCTCTAATTATCATTCTCTAGCCACTATTAATACAAATTATAATTATTTTGACTATTCTTAATACAAATTATTTTATCAAGCCAATTGTATTAGAGCTTATATTTCTTTGACCACTCTTAATATAAATTATATTTATTTGGCCACTCTTAGTATGAATTATATTTCTTTGACCAATTTTTTTCGCATCCATTACTGATTCCAGCCTGTGTCATGGGCCATTTTTTTATTCAAGCCATTTATTTTTCATTACCGACCTGCTAGGTCTGTAAGAGCTTCATATGCATTATAATTTAACTAAAGACTAGGACAGGCACAACATACAGTCCCTGGCCGTTAATTTATCACAGTGAAAGGGTAAACACACATTTCACCGATGATAAATCTCTAGACCTTGCTGAGAATTGAACCCGAGACCCTTAGCAAAGTAGACAAACGACTGAGCTAAGGTGTCGGATATTTCTTTTACCACTCTTAATAAAATTTATATTTATTCGACCATTTTTAGTACAAATTATATTTATTTGACCACTCTTAGTAAAAATTATATTTCATTGACCACTCTTAATGCAACATATATTTATTCAACCACTCTTGATACAAATTATACTTCTTTGGCCATTCTATATAGAATTTATATTTCTTTGACCAATCTTCATGCAACTTACGTTTCTTTGACCATTTTTATCACAGTTTACCTTTGTCTAACAACAAGAAATAAAGTTTTTACTTGGAGCATTTACACAATATGTCAATTTTCTATAACTTTTAAAAATGTTACCTTTCCACCAATGGACAGCAAGAATTTAATAAATATATTGTAGA
The DNA here is from genome assembly GCA_902155825.1 of Timema genevievae. NCBI lineage: Eukaryota > Metazoa > Arthropoda > Insecta > Phasmatodea > Timematidae > Timema > Timema genevievae. The sequence goes on from CABFWO010001693.1 coordinate 120,516, forward strand.
CATCTTGTGCCATAATTTGTACTAGGCCACAGACAAATAATAGAACCAGACACTCAACCTCTATGTTAAAATGGTTACGCTCCTTTTGGCAGCTTGAGTCCTTCACCACTAGGATCGCTGTGGTTAGTCCTATCATCACCCGGCAATGACACTAGCGAAGCCCAGTGTTGAAGGACTCAAGCTGGCAAAAGAAACGCAGCAAAACCCCCGTAAGGTTGAGAGTCTGTTTCTTACCTGTTTGTGGACTAGGCTAGATAGTTGACTACAATGGTACAGTTGTAATATATTTGCTTTTTATTAATTTTATCGGATGCCTTCTGATTCATAGCAACCATACTACATGAATAATTATTGCTTTCATTTTCTAATAAAATAATTGCGTGAAAAAATGTCTGATATCCTGGGCTGGATTGACTATTTATTAGACGAACCTAGACTGCCTCCTAAGACGTAAAGGTTCTAAAGAAGCATTTCAAACAAAATGTAATATTTTTAGTGTTTTAAAAATTATTATTATTTAAATTAAATAAGCAAATAATTATTTTCTAAATAAAGAAATAGCATGTAAATATGTTATCTTATGCATATAATATATTTTAAAACAAATATTGTTTAAAAACATACCTAATCAAGTTTGTGGTTGTATGGCACTCGGGGTTGTTTTGTGGGCGAAAAATTTGATGTTTAATCAGGTAGAATCTTTCAGAAATATTAAGATAAAAGAAAGGAGCATTGATTAGTGGGTGGAGGGGGGATCCGACACTAATTATTTATTTCTATCTTAATAGTTTTATTTTCCTGTCCATTATTTTGGCACCCTACTGTTAATATTTTGCGTCACTCAGGGGGTGCTGTTTGTTTAGATTATACAGAATACAACTGGGGTACTATTGACTAGGGTGCATAGAGCCATTGAGACACCCCTGTTGAAGTCTCTTTATCTATTATCTCTAGGATCCATTAACCATAAAAGTGGTGGTAACTGACAACTATCAGAAGATGTAAAATCAGTTAAAATAAAAAATAGCTCCATAGCGTCATCCTGCAGGATAAATATACCAACCGAGCGGCCGACGCATGTTAACAAACATAAAGCCAACATTTGCATATAAAGAGAGTCATGTGGTCAGCACAGCCTACCCTCCAGCCTTTAATCTCAGTTTTATAGACCGGAGCTGTTACTTCTTTATTCAAGTAGCTCCTCATTAAGTCCTCACGAATCTGAGATGTCTGACCCCTTTTCAAATGCACTGCTTCACAGAAAAATCATGAATCGCCGGAGATCGAACCTAGAATCACTTGATGTATAGCTAGAATAAATATAATTAAAAACAATTCGTTTGTAGTTGAAGTTTTGACTGACAAAAGGTACATCAAATATATGGCCTTGCGGATCATATGACTTGGAGACTTATGAGAGTAGATATGGAGGCGTATTCCAGAGTATACTCGTTGGAATCTAGATTGTTTCACCTGTTCGAGTTTCTCGTTTAGTATGCCTCAAATATTCTAAACTCAAATCCTGCGAATTGAACTCAATTGGTCTGTCTCAAGGGAATCCACCCACTCGAAAGGTAGCACCTCAAAGGATTTTTGTTCAAGATGTAGCGTGGATTATTATTTTTGATTCGCAATTCAATAATTAAAGAAAAGAAAATTGTAGTAAATAATCTGTTTATGTGGATTTAAAATGTTAGGGTTAATGTTAATTTGTTTACTAGAAGCGACAAAACATTAGTAAAACTCTTGCTATCAAATAATCATAATTCTTATAACACATTTAAAAGAAAAACTGGTAAAAGACTCTTTAGTGGGAGTATCTTAATCGTGTGCAATACTTTATTTAGTATTAACAGTAAGAATAAACTTAATTATTTTATTGTCAAGTAGCCACATGGTAGTTTATAATTAATTACTTTATCACAATGACACTTATTTGATTATGGAAACATAAAATGACCATTGATGTACGAGTAATAATCTAAAGAGTTTGATTAGTGATTGTTAAAATATTATTTTAGCGTAAATTCTGTAAAAAGTTAAGGTGCCTTCATACCATATTTATTAAGTATAAACCGTAAATAATCACGTATGCACTAAGTAAATTAGCTTTAAATAAATACATTTTTTAATCAAAATATTTTTTTGACATGATAAACATATATGAAATAAAAGTAAAGTAAAATACTTACGAAATCATTCAAACAATCATCCAGAACAGGAAGTTGGAAGTCTCAGATTTCTAAATCGGAGCTGTTACTTCTTTATTAAAATAGCTCCTCATTTGTCTTCACGAGGCTGAGTTCGGAACTCGTTCGTGAGCCAATGCTTCACAGAAAGATTTGTAAGTGCCAGGGATCGAACCCAGGACCTCTGGATCCTGTAGCCAGGAACTATGACCACAGAGGTGGTTCATGTCATGCATATAATTACATATTTTATGTATATAAGTTTGAAACAAGCCTCGATGTCCACATGGTCTGAGGCGTCACTCTCACAAGACTAGATTGCCAAAGACAGGGAGATCGATGCTCGAATATTGGTCTGGTGTATTGAGGGTGTTTTTTTTTCTGAATGGTTTTCCACTCTCCTTCCACTCAAATTCATGTAAACTTCCTTTAAAGTCAAACTTCTTTATCGCTAACTAATTAGCACGATAATTACATATGCGTATAGCCCAACAGGTAGTAAGAAGATGTAGTGCTAATTTATGTAGGCCTATATATTAACTAAATAAACAGCTCAATAATAAAAAAAATTAGAAAATCTACTAGTTTTATTCTTATTTTAACTAAACGTATATAAAAAAACACACATTGCTGCCTCTATGTAAGCTTGCCTTTTTATTTCAATCTGCTTAAAATTTGTATTTTAAGTAAACCTAGACATTATCGCATAATACAAAATAATTAATTGGTGTCAACCTTAACTTTATTCTTAAAACAGTCAGGATGGTTTCGCAATTGTTTAAAACAAGCTTTACTAAATATATGTAAAACAAGCTAGCGAAGAGTTAATTAAGACCTCTTTGGAATTTATAATAGTATAAATGGAATCCTGCACTTTCCCCGTTTCGCAGAATGCGAGTTCGAGAAGTATATCGACCTTGCTCTACACCGCTCTGTGCTGCCATCTGTGTAGATTATAAATAATGTTTTGTTTAGAAACTGCCAGCCTCGGTGGCTCAATAAGATGGGGTTGTAGGAATTGCGAATTAAGAGTAGTAATTTTTTGCAGTTTTTATAACAAACTCTTCCTTTTTCCGGCCAAATAAATTTAAAAAATGTCTCCAGTAGAAACATAGAGTTTAATTTTCTTTGCATTGTGATATCAATAGATCTTAATTATCTGTCAAGGGTGTCCTGGGATTTAATGACAAGTTTTTCTCTTAATTTAAAAAGATTTTCATCAAATATTGCTATGCTCATGACAAATATTCAACAACTGTTGATAACACCATGTGAATAAAATTAAACTCTATCTTTCTACTGAAATAATATTTGATTTAATTTGTCTAAAAAAAGATTTTACTATGAAAATTACCATAATATTGCCCATAACTCGTGTTTACTTCCACACCAACTTATGGGTGTTGCCTATTTGAGAAAATTATTCTCATTCTGTAGTATTTATATTGAGGAGAAAAGCTCTTAAGCCTCCAAATCAATAAAACTATCCACAATATTCTTAGAATGTCTGTTATGAGCCGGTTAAAATACGTAATTTAATTGTTTGACGAAGTTTTCTTTATGTTTATAACAATATAACAATTTAATTTTATCCCAAAGCTGTGATATTTCTGTTAAAACGTTCTTTAAAATTATTTAGATTTACGGTTTCATTTTTTTCTCTACGAACCATAAAAAATAAAACGGTAGAATTTTAGCTTGATTTGTAAAATAAATAAATAAAATCAATTATTTAAAAAATAAGTTGGTTGTTTAAATCCCTTAGCCACATTGTATAGTCATTGACGGCTACAAATTCACGATTCTCAAAAATAGAAAGATGTGAAATCGTTAAAATTCTTGACCTCAATATTATGATAAATCTTCGTTTTGATTGGGTTTTTTTAATCCCGAAACAAAAAAAAAATATAATTTTTTCAATTTTGTGAGTCTTTATGTTTGTCTGTCAGTCGTCCTTGAAGCCACAGCCTAAATTGTTTACGGTATTTGGTTCAAACATCTTATACAGAATGTTTGGAAACTCATGGCCCAAACTGCACTAAAAGCGTGTTTGAACAAAAAGTAGGACAAAAATCCTTGTACACTTACATTTGGAAAAATATGCTAAAACCATCAAATTGTGTTCAAAGTTTCAGCGTACAACGCCGGGAGAGCAAAGATGTCCAAGCATGCGTGTATAACAGGTTGCATAGGAGCTAGGTATACGGCACTACATACCTTTACATCTTGAAGCACGGCAGAGGAACATACCACAATTAATAGTAAACAACACACCAGTCCATCTAGAAACAAGAATACGTTCTGAGGGTCATCATTAACGGTCCTACATCACAGAAAGTGCTTGCCATATTAATTGTGCATTGCCTAGCGCCTAACTCCTATGCAACCTGTTGTACAGGCATGATTGAACATCTTTGATCTCCCGGCGCTGTACACCGAAACTTTTAACACAATTTAATGGTATTAGCATAGGTTTTCGGATGTAAGTGTATAGAGATTTTGTGTTACTATTGGTTCAAACAAGCTTTATGTGGTATAGATATTACACCTAGCGGCATTTTTTTAAATTTCTACTCTATTCCTATAATAATTAAGGTATTTGACAATGAGAATTATTAGGATGGACCCTTTAGGCCATGTGCACTTAGAAAGTAACTCTCTATTATAGTTCAAATTTGAAATACCGCGTACCCGTGAAAAAAAAAAAGAGTAGTTACTCGTATATGGGTGCTTGACTCTGATTCTAGAAGTCCTGTATATACAGTAGTATATTATGTATGTATGTATGTATGTATGTATGTATGTATGTATGTATGTATGTATGTATGTATGTATGTATGTATGTATGTATGATAATGTGGGCTAGAGCAATATTACAATATAATATTGTGTATAATCAAGTCCAACCGGTTAGTGGATGTCCTTGAAATGTCCAAAGTTTCCTACTCGAGAGAGGTCATTGCCAACTTGCAAACAAAAATAACAAAGTTTTCTTTCTAACATTTTCGTCATAATATGCTCAATTCTGTACAAGTGTAGACTCTTTGAAACTTGACGTGAATGTGACATATTTTATAAGCATAATGATACGTGGCATTGCGAAGAGTCAAATTAAATGATCGTTATTAATTTATGTTTTGAAATACAGGATTTTTATTTATTTAAAACAAGACCAACATATTTTATTGGTGTTGGTCAAATATTGTTTTTTATTCCCCTTATTATTAATATTTAATATATTTGTAACTAGTGACTTTTATTACAACCTCTTTTGATAATACCCATTAATACTATTTACATAAATTTGTTAAGGATGAATAAGGTAGAATTTAAAGTAAATATATCAACATTTGCGTGGAGTAAGGATAGAAAATAATTTATTAAAAACCCTCTCATTGTGCCCAACCGGAGCTCCAACCCCGATCTCCACGTCATGGGTAACATTATTAAATGTAGTCACATAGACCAACTAAGGCTACTTTAGAATCTAACTTAAAACTAACTCAACCTAATGTACCCCAAACAACACTAAATTATCAACACAAAAACAAGCTAGGATTAACCAACTAATTCATTCGAGCTATCAACATATCTATCTTTGTCCCTTTTCGGACCAAATATTTTATTTTCTAAAACAATAAATTTATTGTCGTCATGTAAAGTAAGAAAATGTTATACAAAGATAAAGAACACCAGCTGGTAAAAGTATTACTTTGTATATTCTTACAAGGGAATATTTAGGCCTAAACAATTTACTGGGTATATTTAAATTTAATTTTTTGACCAAATTTATAAAATATATTAAAAGTATGATTACCAGCGAAATTTAATATATCGTGTATTATGAAATTATATTAATATGAATGAATTAATTAATATTTTTGCAATGCATAGCACCTATTTTTTATACCATTGAATTAAATACTATCGAAAAGAGATTAAGTCCATTTCTAACCGTTTTAAGAAAATCACCCTAGCTCTGGGGCATATTTTATTTTTTAGCTCACCAGTGAAATAAACAATATACTCGTATCTAAAAAAAAAGTTGACATGTTACCAGCACCAATTGAAATAACGCGTCACCATAAATTCACTTAAAACTTAAAGTGATCAAAATTTCTTTCAATCATATGATGTGTGGCGTTTAAAAATTTCGGGAGATTTTAGTCGGTGTAAGGTATGTTGAAAAATATAGTTGTATACTTTTTCTAAACATGTTTTAACTTTTAGGGCATTTTGTGACTTTTTAAGAGCGTATTTTCATAAATATTTCAAGAGTGTTTTTTTTAGAGACTAGACTTCCAGATCACATTGAATTGAGTCCCAAAACACCTTGTTTACCTTTTCAATTATTTTAATTGGGTCCGGGCTGTTTTGAACAGTTGTTTGAATCTAGTCTTGGGTACAACACCTAACCTAACATAACCTAACTTTATCTAACAAAATTTTTGAGGGAACAGATGCTTCTGTATAAAAATGGGTACATATGCAGATTTAAATATTTGAAATCTGTCTCCTTCAGGGTCCTGCTAACAACCTCCCAAGGACTCAACTCCGATAATCCAGAAGTGGGGGTGGGACTCAATTCAATAATTCCCAAACTTCCGATCCCCACTTAGTAATTATTATTTTTAAGAGGCCCACATTTTATTTTATTTGGTTGTACCACTTAGCAAGCTAGACCTGCCATCTCATCCAGAAATGCATCTGGCTACCTAGTAGTACTTCGTGACTCAACAAGAAGTTGCACTTGAAACAAAGTAGTGATGACATCAGAATGGATCTGACAAGACAGAATATTAAATCCTTTTCGAAGCTCTCTGGGTAATTCACGATCATATCGGCTGTCACGTTTAGAGCAAGTCGATATGTACACATGAATAAATACCAACTACACTTTGAGAGTGGATAAATAAAACCCACTTCGATGGTGGCACGGTCTAACGCGCTACTCTTGCAGTAGACTAGACTGCCGATGATGGGGAGATCAAAGTTCGAATCTCAGTCAGGTGTACTGAGGTTGGTTTTTCCAAAATTGTTTTTCACTTTCCCTCCACGCAAATGTGGGTACACTTCCTCAAAATATAGCTTTCCTAATCGCTAAAACTATTAGAGTAATTAGTAGATAAGAATATAAACCAAACAGGTAAACCTTATTATTCAGAACAATGTCGAGGCGTTACCTTTTTTTTTTCTTGGCATCACGTCAGGTTAAACGCATATATACTAATTATGTTAATGAGTTTGGGATGAGGAAGACTGAGTTAGGAGGAAGTGTGCCTTCATTTGCATGCAGGGACAGTGGTAAACTATTTATGGAAACTCAACCTCAGTACACCCGACCAGGATTAGAACCCATCTCTCTGTCGTCGGTAGTCTAGTCTATTGCGAGAATGACGCCTTAAACCATGTGGCCACTGAAGAACCTTATTAAAAGTGTTGCTATAATCTAAACCATAGAGAAACGTCCAGGAGAGATGACAGGATTACGATCAACTTAAATTCACTCAACGGTCACGTAACGTAAAGTAACGTAAAGTAACGTAAAGAAACGTAAAGAAACATAGTGTGTAATCATGATTCGAGAAACGTAGCTCTATAGAAACACAAACAATCAATCTAAAATGATTGGAAACAAACTGTGCACTAAAATGTAATCTCAGCAGTTAAGGGTAGAGATGTGAAAAAAGTATCGATATTTTACTAATATCGATATTGTGCTTTCGATACTAGTATTTTTTTATTCCATACAATTTTTTTTTTTCGATACTTTTACTGATATTAGTATTCATACATACTCAGGTATCGGAACGGTATCGAAAGAAACAACTTTTTTGCTATCCTCACTCATGGTGGGATTAAATGTTTACTATTATTAAAGAATGGTATAAAATAGATTGAAAAAATATATTACTAATCATGTTCAGAAATAACTTTCCATCAGCTACATTTTCATAGACATTTTAAAAGCTAGTATGGTAAAACCTCTTATAATATCTATTATACAATACCATCTATCATACCTTCCAAGTTCCAACACGTAACATAGACGCGATAGACCTAATTATTCTAAAATATGGTTAAGTTATTATATTTTTCTGTGTTTATATAAATATTAAAATATTATTATTATTTTTATGTAAAAGTTGAAATTATTACTTGATAAAAAAATATCTCTCCAGATTAAAATTTCAATACCGATACTTACTACTCTCGATACTTTTCTTTAGATACTATTATGGTATCGATACTTTTCTTTCGATACCATATCACTAGTTATAGATTAAAATTTCGATATCTATACTTATTGTTATCGATACTTTTCTGGCGATACCACATCCCTAGCTAGAGGCTGATGAGGCTTCAAGTCCTTGAAGTAGAAGCTTTATTAGAGCTACCAAATAAATTGTAAGAAGAAGAAGTCACGACATTTCGGTAGTCACGACACGCGGAAAAAAACCAGCTACACCGAAGAAGTATTCTGCATATTATAAACAAACAAATGAAGTACTAAATAGCCATGTTGACGTCACTCGCAATATGATTGGCTGCACTTAGTGGTACACTTCACGTGAGGTATACATGGAAGATCTCACCTGGACCAGTTGTTCTTCAAGTGAACATCACGTAAACGTTAAATTAATATTGATGGCTTCCATTAAAAACCATGAGTACCTTTACGTAACGTTGCGTTAAGTGTACCACGTGTTCCTGTCAGCCAATCATATCAACACGGCTGTTTGGAATTAAAGTAACCGGCCCCATGGAGTAGCTATAAACAGCAGATTTCAGACATAATTTACTATCTAGTTAAGGTGATTGGCCCTTTTCATTTGGTGTGGAAATGCAGAGGCATAAGAATAAAATTGTTATCTTCAACAATGTTTATTGTTTTGCAATTTACTTTTCTGAAACGGATTGTTTGTTTGTATGGTATTTATTGTTTTGTAAACACAAATTTAAATTCATGGAATAAGGAACATATAGAAGATAATTGAAAACACCAGCCCTGAAGGGCTCTCGAACTCCATCTTTACATAGAACCATTAACATAAAACATATTAACGAACAAACATAACACCCTGGCGGGCTGATGGGTTACAACGCTTTAGAATACGGGCGGGAAAATATTTTTAAAAAACCCGCCCCATCGCTAATAAATGGTCAACGGGGACCTTAAAATATACCTAGTACTGTAGTGTAAAAGGGGGTGGGTGGGGGAAGGGGATCCATTGATAATAAAAACAACCAGAAAATAATAAAAAAGGAAAATAATGTTTGAACAATCCCAGTCGAGCGAGCTGCCGGGGTCAGCATAATTAATAGTACACCACCAGAGCTACGATGACATTTCCATAATGAAACGGTTTGTTCGAGAATAGAAGCATGTTGATTAAGTCATACTTTTTATATATCTCCTCTATAAATTTAAAAGTGATCAAATATCGATAAAATGGCATTTTTCAATAGAAAACTGCCAGCTTCATAACAAAAAATAACAAAATGTAACAATTAATAAACATCAATACATTATCTTAGAATAGGTGTTGAAAATATTAAAATAAACATTTCTATAGTTCTCGAGAAAACTGATATTTCCAAACGTATGATTATTCCGCAAGACCTGTCCGGTAGCTAGCGTCATCTACTGTTTCCGTGATCCATCTGTTCTTGTTGGCGCGGAAGGATACTTTGGTCGGTAGTGAAGCCATGCCATGCCTTTCACCCTTCCACCCATCATCCTATAATATACGTTTTAGACTTGCACTCGACAGGGCCAAGGGCCTTAATATACAGTTCTAAGATGAATACCAAAATATATTTTTTCAAATTATGGTGTCATTAAACAAATCAACTCAGAACGAGAAAAACCAACCCACATTTTGTTAAACAGTTATTTCAAATAATCTAACTACAGTAGATGCAGTTGTCTGCTAGTATCTTGCTTTGTATGCGCATGTACACTTATTGAGTTGGCTGGTTTTGAAATATGATTGGATGTCTTATTGTCATTAAACCATCAAACTTGTACTGCACAGTTTTACAAGTGTCTAGTTATAATTTATAAATATTGTTCCAATGATTTCAAATCATTTTAGTTCATGAGTTATAAGGGGTCAAACTTGCCATATACCATTCTTAAGGTAAAATAATTGGTGTCTGTGGCTGAAATTTAATAAAATTATACATTCATATGAAATATACACAATGATATATTTATAAAATATTATTATTTATAGTATTAATATTATTAGACATGCATGAGGTGTACATAGTGAAATACTTATTATATAAATATTATCATATTTAATTGTGAACTCCCCTTATTAATGTTTAGATACTCTAAATTTCAGTCCCAGACATTAATTACTCTGCCTCCCTATTTATAAATTATACTATTGATAAAATTGTGCAATAAAATTTGTATTACTCGCATCAGTGGCCCCATGGTCTTAGGCATCGGAGTTCGATCCTGGTTGGTTGTACTTTCGTGTGATTTTCCCTAAATGGTTTTCGACTATATCTACACGTAAATGCAAATACACGTCTTCTAAATTCAACCTTTCTCATCCCTAGCGTAATTAGTGCATAGGTGTAAAACGTGGTGCTAAAAAAAATGAAATGTCGAATGACCTTAAGCAGATGTTGTCGCGAAAAGATGAGAAAAGCTGCATCATCTTCAAGTCGCACCAAGTTTGAGCCCAAAATCTTTAAATTGGCTTGGAATTATTCACGTAGAATTTATCAGTTGGCCATGATTCTTCTACTCTTCTTTTATTTTTCAGTGGACATATTCAAGGCCGTAGCCAGCCAATAATCTTAAGGGGAGGGGGGGTTTGGTGAGCCCATCCCCCAATTGCCGGAAGCTAGCAAAGAATGATTATAAATGATAAACAGTTCTAGAAGCTATATGAAATGTTTTTATGGCAACATAACCCCCTAACTGCTAGAAGCTAGGAAGATTTTTAGATATTAAACACCTCTAGAAGATAGCTGAAGTGCTTTTTATGGTAGCACACAGCCTCCTAATTTGTACTTGTATCTTAATTTTGATTTCGTTCGAACCATAAATAAAGCCATATATATCTTGTTGATAAAATTTCGTGGGGAGGGGGATTGAACCCCCCTCCCGGCTACGGCCTTGGACATGTGGCCGCACAATGACTCTGAGCACCATGTTGATGGTCACATGACTACATTTCCAATTACGTACTGCGGTGAAACTTTTAAAACCGGTTTCAGACCACAATGACTTGGTCCATCATTACGGCAGGAGATCACATTCAACAGCCATCTCACTTACTAAGAAAGTAATAATGCCATAAAAAGATGCAGTGGAAACTGCCATTCATATTTTTTTGTTATAATGTGTAACTTTTTCATTATTGAGTTTAAAAGTGAATCTTTATTCAAATTAATTCATTCAACTGGTATGAGCCTGCTTCAATGGCTGCATTATCTTAGGCGTCACTCTCGTGTTAGATTAAACTGCTGATAACAAGGACATTGGGATTCGAATCCCAGTAGGGTATACTATGGCTGGTTTAAAAAAAATTGTCTTACACGCAAATGCAGGTACGTTTTATCTAATCTGTACCTTCCTCCCCAGCTCAGTAGCGTAATTAGTACATATCTTTATCGCATAGACTCGGCATTGGGCCTCTATATTTGTGTGTTACAACCCAACGTTTTATATTCGCACAGAGCAACGGGTACGATTAAATTTTTGTATTTTCTCACTTAAATCTAGATACAATTATAAGAAGACAACAGTTTTCAAACTGAATAATGGCTTGGATTAATTCAATTTTAATCCCCTTTTGAATTTAATTTCTATATGTCACCACAGTTCGCAAATATTTCAAATTGTCAACTTGTTCTAAAACGCGTGTCACTGATCCATAATATGAATCCATTCTTTGAAATACAAGGTTTCCACACCCTTGTTTTATTTGGAAGAACATTTAATATAATTCAAAACTATTTATTTGTTGCCAACATTAATAACATTATTTTAAATAACGTGTGAAATTCCAGGCCTCCACCGTGGTTCGGATTCCACGTTAAAACTTTAGGCCCTCCATTTTAATCTCACAATCACCCTACCATTGCACATTAGCGTGAGTGCGTGTAAACAGAACGGGTAGTAATACGTGGTGCTAGTAATATTAATATTAATAATAATAATTTAACTAAAATATTTGTGTTATTTTATAGTGTTCTTAATAATATATATTAAAATTTACCACTGCAGAAACTTGATATATGAATATAATAAAATGGTTTTTGTACGGTAACATTAATAATTATTATATAATGTTCTTCCTACCAAAATCAGCCTATAAATAATCACATACTTGGTTTTAAACTTGTATACAACTCCACTCTTAAACCTATTTCTTTGCTGCTTCTAAACAAAAGCATTCATTTTAATAATGTCCTCATTTTCAGCCAGTAGATCTAAATAATCTGCATAAATCAACAAATTAATTCACGCCATAATGTCAGATCCCTAGTGAACTCTTATTTACTTATCTTACAAATTTACATAAAATAGTGGACAGTGTCCAAATGACCTATAAGCTTGTAAGTGTGTAAGAGAAAAAGAAATACCCGAAAACTTCTTTCTCTCTCACTTATTTTTGGTTAGACGATAGCTCGATAGTTTCGACCACGGATGATTGCTCTGTTATTACAATAAGTATCGTGCACTGCAATTTACTGCCCCCGAGTCGTACTTGCGTAAGCAACTCTGTAATTTAAAAATAAATAAAAAATTCTAGTGGCGAGTAAAAAGAGTCTGTAGGAAAAACCAAATGTTTTCGGAGAGGATGGGTCATAATATTATATCTAAGTGTCGTTTCAAGGTCATGAATAAAGATTACCTAAACGCAAAAAACACACTTTATAATGATAGCATCAAACGTTGAAACATTTATTAATGATACAATTAATTGGTTCTAGAAATTGAACCTTGAAGGTTGTTGACGAACTACCCGCAACGGTGGACACGTCGGCTGAACGTGAGGTTCATCTACAGTCCAATTTTATGGGAAGATCGTTATAGGATAGATAGAAAAACTACTAAAGCTACTTTCACGCATTTATACGTCAAGTCAGGTGATCTACAGATGTCACTTTTGATAGATATTAACAATACCTATAAGTTAACAAATATCATATAGTAAAATTATATAAATGTTGACCGCAAATAATATATTTGTGTTTTTCAAAAAATTTTACTTATGACAGTTAGACTCTAGAATGGTTTGCCAGTGACTTGGAGGCTGAGGTTGTGATCCAGGCTGCGTGCATTGAGGGTGAATTTTTCATATTATTTTATTTTCCGCTCTTCAACCACAAAATGGTTATACATTTGATGGGTTTTTATTCGCACCCTTGCCCCACTAATGTAATATAAAGTGAGTTTATACCAGAGATGTAATAAGACGCTGGGGAAGGGGAGCGGGGAGAGTGGAGTGGTGATTAGAAACGGCTGATTCCATGGGTTAGGTATTTGTAAGGTATGTTTTAGAGGAAGTGCACCTTCATCGCCGAGAGACTAATCCCAATTCAGTAAGTTGTGAGACTGATGCTGTATACTATGCAGCCATAAATAAGTTTAACCTTGAAGTTCAAAGTAAGTTGTTATGGTGGTTTTGTTTGCACAATCTATTAAGGTGATAATATAGTTTATGACTTACAAACAAGCTTAACTTAACACATAAAGTTATATCCAGTTTACCTCATTACATACTATCCCTATCTTGAGCAAGTTCTATCCAGTCCACCTCATTACATACTATCCCTATCTTGAGCTAGTTCTATCCAGTCCACCTCATTACATACTATCCCTATCTTGAGCAAGTTCTATCCAGTCCACCTCATTAAATACTATCCCTATCTTGAGCAAGTTCTATCCAGTCCACCTCATTAAATACTATCCCTATCTTGAGCAAGTTCTATCCAGTCCACCTCATTACATCCTATCCCTATCTTGAGCTAGTTCTATCCAGTCCACCTCA
>CABFWO010001693.1:141252-156707 GCA_902155825.1 Timema genevievae
AAAAAAAAAAACACTATTGGAGTAATGCATAAAAGATTAATTCCGTTATCCTATTGTATTATTGTATTACTCGTATAAAATATTTCCTATTTTCTAGTTTCAATTGAAAATAGGTTCGTTAGCCCCCCTATCCCCCCCCCAGCCCTTTACTCCAATAAAATCTAATGATGTCTTTGGTTCTCTGTCTCCATGCGCTGACTTACCAGCTCTGGTAGTTTTGTCAGTTCAAATACCAGTCAGCTCGAAGTTAACTTATGGGGGGTGTGGTACGAGGGGTCCTGAAGTCTTATCTAAGCTCGGTCTCATGTGTAGCGACCTTTATTGTGTTAAGTGCCTTAAGGCCACTGACGTGCACTTAAACATAAGATCCGCCTCGGTGGCGTAGTTGGCTAACGCGCTAGTCGTGTTGAGCTCGACCGCCGAGGACGGGGAGATCGAGGTTCGAGTCTTGGTCGGGTAAACTAGGGATAGTTTTCCCTAAATGGTTTTACACTCTCCCTCAACGCAAATGTGGGTTCACTCACTCTAAATTCAAACCTCCCAAATCCTAATCCATTAATTAGCGTAATTAGTACTTAAGCGTATAACTCGAACGGGTAGTAAGACGCGGTGCTAAATATTATTATTATTATTATCATTATTAAACATAAGAATTAGTGCTACTAGTTAAAGCTATATTCTTGTACCTTTGTTTTGTTATGCTTTAAATAATAAGGCAGTATTAAATAAAAATATTATTTGTCTACGGCGATATATGCATATTGTATCAAATATATTTTTAATTAGGAATTTTAGGGGTATTTTAATGTGCATCCTAACGATATACCTTTTAAATATAAGTCGTTATCCTGGCCTTAAAATGTAGCCAATGTAAATTTCTATATTGTTCATCTACATTTTAGTTTTATTTAATATTAGCAATCCCGTACAGCATGGCGTTCTCACGTAACCCCACTGTGGTATAAGAATTATATAAGCCCCCCCCCTTCCCCACCCCCCCGTGGTGCCCGATTTTAAATGGAAACGTTATCTCTGAAACGTAATTCTAAACAAGATTCAAAATATTTTCTTCAAAAATTGTTAGGAATAGCCTAATTAAAAAGATAGTTAAAAATTTAAAAATCCGGCTTCGAGGTGCATTCGGACCCCCCTCTATCCTCTTATATTAAAAATGTCAGATCTCTGCGTTACCGTAGATTTGTCTGGGCATCGAACACAAACACTTCCTTTTATTATTATAGATAAATGATTCAAGATTTATTAATATTATTTATGGTCTAGAGAGAAGGGGGGCAGATAGCACCCCCTCCAGAGTTGCAAATGGGTTTGTAATAAATGCCACTTTAGGTTTGTACACACAACATTCATAGTATGAATTCAGTTATTTCCTGGAATAAAATATATTATTTATTTTTTGTCCAATCTCTAAGCTTTTTGTCATCATTCTTTTGGTTAACAGAAAGTGATGTACTGAATATGCCAGCAAAATTCTTGAATAATTTTAAAATGCTTGCAATTGGAAGTACATCCATGATAAATTTGCTTCTTTTGAAGGCATACATTAGTTCGTTTGCTCGACTGTAGGCTCGATTCTGACGTCATCCCCTCCCTCGGCTGACCTTGAAGATGCGCAGGCACCCCTACCTTGTATACTCGTCATACCATTGGTCGGATGGACCTTAGGGTGTTTTTCCCTGCATGTTTTCCCACTCACCTTCCCCGCAAATGAGGATACACTTACTCCGAATTCAATATTCATCATATCTAACACATTAACTTAATCAGTTCATATGCTTCTAACCCGAACGTGTAATTAGACACGGTGCTAAAAATAAACAATATCTCAGTAAGAATGAAAATGTTTCAGATACTCGCGCACATTATAAAGTGACAATAAAAGTTTGTGGCAATGTTTACATGCTTTGTTCTGTCCTTGGACTACTCACCTTTATTTTAAATACAATACATGGAAAGTGTGGTTTGAGTCCTGGCTAAATACCGGAATGATTGAGGGAAATATGAAACTTGAGGCTTGCGTGTGACTGATTCTTAAGAGTTGTTATCTAAGAGAACAAGTAAAATAAGTATTTGATTCACACGTTTCTCCTTAATTATCTATAGAATTCTCAGAGTGATAATTAAAACGTTACATTATAAATCTAACCAATTATAAATGTAGGCTTAAGTACCAAAAAAACAATCTAGCGGAAAATAGTTAAACTATAAAATAAAGTAGGCTACTATTAGATCATAAATATAGTTAATCAGAAAACTTTTTGTTTAATTGAATTAAAATAAATGTACAGTATAATAAAATGTATTATGTTCAAACACAAATTAGGTTACTTGATAACATGCTTGGTACAAAGGGTGTTATAGTGTTGGTGGGTGTAGAAGGTGTCATAATGATACGTTAAATACAATAAATTCGTTGATAGTCAATGCTATAAGGTCATCGAACCTTGCAGATTATGATGAGCAGGATATGCAGAGCAAATGAGAAAATCTAGAATCACGTTCTAGATAGTTTATACTGGCAAACCTCTTGAGAAGAGACCAGTGGGAAGGTCTAGACGCAGATGGGAGGTGAATATTATAATGGGTCTGAAAGAAATAATGTGTAGTGAGGTAGACTGGATAAAACTAGCTCAAGATAGGGGTAGGGTGTAGTGAGGTGGACTGGAGAGAACTAGCTCAAATTAGGGATAGGGTGTAATGAGGTGTACTGGATAGAAAAAACTCAAGATAGGGATAGGGTGTAATGAGGTGGACTGGATAGAACTAACTCAAGATAGGGGTAGGGTGTAATGAGGTGGACTGGATAGAACTAGCTCAAATTAGGGATAGAGTGTAATTAGGTGGGCTGGATAGAACTAGCTCAAATTAGGGATAGGGTGTAATGAGGTGTACTGGATAGAGCTATCTTAAGATAGGGGTAAGGTGTAATGAGGTGTATCGAATATATTTAGCTCAAGATAGGGATAGGCTGTAATGAAATGAACTGAATATAAATAGCTCAAGATAGGGGTAGGGTGTAATGAAGTTGGCTGGATATAACTAGCTCACGATAGGGATAGTGTGTAACAAGGTTTTCTGGGTAGAGCTAGCTCAAGATAGGGATAAGTGACATACCTACATTTTTAGGAGTGTAAATTAAATTTCAAGTTGCTAATGAAATAGAGTAATTAGGTAATTGAATATAAAAATGAGACTAAACCTAGAGAAAAATATCCTCAGTTTACTAAAATATACAACTTCCCTTGTAGAAATACTCGAAATCACAAAACCTAGAAACTATGTAAAGTCTTTATGTTTTATGTGCTCGTGAACCCCAAAAAAATGGTCTGTCTCTTCTCATAGGCCAACAGCCTAAACGATTTTGAAGGGGAATGGCGTTGTCCAAACTTTATTTATATAAATTATGCTAACTGAAGAACGTTATCTTGATACGGGAATCGAATCTAGTACCTTTGAGTTAGTACACCAATGCTCTAACCACTGAGCTATCCAGGAATCCTCCCATGCCCAGGGTCATTCTTCACTCATATTTTAAGGCAGAGCCTGTAATGAACGTAATGAAATCATCACAAGTTGTGATTAATACACGTCTTGTCAGAGGTGAAGGAAGGGTTTGGCAATCAGATAAATCTGTGCCGGGACCGAGGATTGAACCCCGGACTCCCAGCACATAAATCTGACACCTTACCCCTAGACCACCAGGCTACCTCAGCCAATGGTACAATTACAATTGTAAGAATGTGCAATCCCGAGTGGTAATGTGGCTACGTTATCTGATAGCCTACGATCTTAATTGATTGTTCATATATAGCGGATCATTTCCCACGTCCATCACAGATTCTGCTTTAAAATATGAGTGAAGAATGACCCTGGGTACGGGATGACTCCCGGTTACCTCAGTGATATTTATAAAAAGGTCCCAGACACAATTCCTGTGTTCAGATGTATTTTCTTCAATTTGCAGAAGAAGAAATTTAGATTCGGGTACAACCTTACTCAACCAATAGTATTTTAATAGTTTCAACATTTATCAAAATCTCCAGTTTAATTTTTTTGACGATCATAATACATCTCTCTCCGAGGGATCAAGAGAGAGTAAAAATGGCACAAACCACGTTTTACCGAAAACAATCATTGGAACACCGCAGTGAGAATGTATTTAAACTTCACTCTGAATGTTTCATCCACGAGAAATCATCAATGGCGAACGAAAGTAAAATATAATCCTTTGTTCATAATTCATCTTTGATCATCAATTCTTAACGATTGATTGTTAATATGATTCACTCTTCTTTCACTCTGGATGATTTATCCGCAATGATCATCCAAAGAGAACCCTGTGGTTTCGGCTTTAGTTATGCTCCAATTCCTGACTGATTATAATAACAACTCGTAGCTCAATACGTATGACACCAATAAATCACTGTTAACCCCCTCTTTTTTTTTCAATAAACTGAGGCCTATCATAATTTTCTTCAGACCTCCTCCCTTTTCCCAAGGATGAGTGGATGATTCAGAGCAGCGATTTTCAACCTTTTTCAAATCACCGCAAACTTAACGAGGAACTAAACCTGTCAAGGCACACCTTTAGCTTTTTAAGGAGAGAGCTTAGCATTTAAAAAAAAACTAGTTTTAAAATTGTGTTTAAAAGTTCAACAGATAAAATTCTAATAGTATTGAGTTATTAAAAAAAAAATTAGTCATCGATTTTAAAAGATTTATTTTTACTCCCAAAATATTTTTTTGGCTCCTTTTTGATATTCCCTCAAACTCCCTTGGCACACCTGCTGTTTCTTGGTGGCACGCCTGCTGACTCTAGGTGGCACACCTGCTCACTATCGGCTGTACACATACTGACGCTTCGTGGTACACCGGTTTAAATAACGCTGGCCTTGAATCTAATTGCTATTCTGTGGTAGAATTAAATTGGTTGAACCTAAGTAACAAACAAGCGTCCCGTTTGCCAAATCGAAAAGAGGGTATCTGATACAATCCCGGATACAAGTTATCAAGGATTAAAAAAATCGTGCTGAATCTCCTTGACAAACAAGATCTCTTTACGGAGAATTCGATATAAGGTGCCTGATAGAACTTCAGATAATTATCAAGAAACATAGGCCTACAAACAGGATTAACCTAATCAGCCAAAAAGCTTTCCTAATGAAAAATCCCTAAGGATGTGCCTGATGTAACCACAATGACTCCTCAAACAAACTTTCCTAGTGGAGAATGCCATAGAAGGTGCTCGGTGTAACTGCAAAGACTCCATAACAAGCTTTCCTAGTGGAAAATTCTATAGGAGGTGCCCGATATAGCCACAAACACTCCAGGAGGTGCCTGATGTAACTGCAAAGACTTCTTAAGCAAGCTTTCCTAGTGGAAAATTCCATAGAAGGTGCTCGGTGTAACTGCAAATACTCCATAACAAGTTTTTCTAGTGGAAAATCCTATAGGAGGTGACTGATGTAGCTGAAAATAATTATTAGAAATAAATGTTATGGAACCCCACATAAACTTTCTCACTCCAATGTTTAAAAATGGGGATATTTCCTCAAAACTCGTAATATATATGAAACGCAATAATATACAGAAGCAAACCCAAGCAAAAATTGCTCTATACTTACGTAAGACATTTTTTGACTCCCGGTTTTAAATTGTATAATTTTATTTTTAAAGAATAAAGTCCTCATTTGTATATTTGAACCAATTAAAAAGATCGATATTGGATATTAAAATTTTTACTTCCGATTAAAGTATTTGACATTTTATTAAGGGTTGCACATCGTATGGTTATTGCATTGCAATAAACTTCGCATTTATAAATTTAGACAAATAAAAAAGGTAGATATTGACTATTGAATCTAAAATAATAGAGATAGATAATTGCTGTACAAATATTTACCCTAAGAGCTTAAAAGGAAAAGAAAAACTTTTTGAGAGATTTACTTATTTACTTTCTATATGGCATTAGAGAACTATTGCGTTAAAACTTAAGAACTATCTCTATATAAATAAAGCCCACAAAATTGTATTAATATATTTGCCAATATCTCAAAAATGATTGTTTTTATAAAGATATATTTCAAATAAAAGTTTTATATTTTTAGTAATACTACAGTTTTGCAGTGATAAGTTATTTAGTATCTCAAATAATTGCGGAGATACGGTAATTTCCGCTTCTGTAAAATACCCTAAAATTCATTTTCATGGGAAAATGAAAACAGCCATTTTATTTAGAATCTTAACAACTGGATACGAATTTTAATCAAAATCTTTTGAGCCCATTTTCAGAAAATATCTTTTTTTTCTTTTCACCCTTTATTAAACTACTACTAATTTTAGGGTTAAACAGACACACAGACAGACGACTTTACAAAAACCACTTTTTAGAGTTCGGGGGTCATGAAACGTATACATCCATCAACTCTCGGGTTAGATTTTTTTTTTTACAGTCTCAATACTTTAGTTTTAGTTTTAGAAAGGTTTATTAATATATATATTTGCGTATAGCTTGAAAATTATTGGTTCATAAAAATATGTTTCAAATACAAGATTTTTTATTATAAATCGACCTACATATTTGCAATGATAGGTAATTTCATATCTCAAAGAGTTTCAGAGATATTATAATTAGAATTTACGCATAAGACCGAAGCCCTTAAAGTCATTTTGATGAAAAATTTAGAGTAGCCAATGCTTGGATATGAAATTTTATCAAAATCATCAGAGCAGATTTCAATGAATTTTTTTTTTCTCTTTTTGACTTCAAGTAAACTACCCTTAATTTTAGGTTTAGATATCTAATTCCAAAAATCCCTTGGGACAGCCCTATGAAAACTCTAAATACCCAGTTTTAGCCTGGTGGGTAAAATAGTTTAGGCTCTACTCCGAGGTACAGGCAAACAGACGGAAATGTAAAAAAAAAACTTTTTCGGATTCAGGGGGTCATGAAACTTCGAAATTCATCAAAATCTCGAGTTCAATTTTTATGACGATCACTATATTTTCTCTATCACTAAGATAGCGAGAAAGTAAAAAGAGAATAACACTTATATACGTCTTCACGTTATTTCTTAGTCTAATGTATTTTTGTTATCATCCATGCCCATCACTACGCCCATTTCCAAAATGTCTCTAATGGTAGACATTGAATGAAAATATATGTTTCTTCTTTATAATCAATCTGCATATCCACTGTGTCATCACATAAGTAATATCCTGTCCCACACATGTTATATTGTAGTAATCTTTGAAGCATGGCCGAGCTTATAATGAGCTCAGCTTCCTTAGTATAAAAGTGTTCGTTCAGTGGAATCTTGACATTATTTTGTTTATTAAATATATTATCAAGTGCATGTATTGTTTGTCAAATAAAGTAAATTAAGATAAAAATATATGTATTTGTTGTGATAAAAAAGGAGATTTGAAAGATTTAAGAGTATTTCTATAGAACAACATTTGTATTTATTTATTTCAAAATATTGATCTACAAATTCGCTACCAAGAAGGATATAGCGTGGACAACCAAAAAGGTAAATTTAAAATAAAATATATTCTATGTCACGGTAAACTACCCTTAGATAAATCTTACTGGGAAAAAAATTTGATCACGTGTAGTTGGTTATCTTTTAAACCAAGTTTAAAACTAAAATGTTAAATCTATTTTCAAAAATCTTTTATCATAAACTTAATTACTCTATGGTATTAGAAAGTCGAAACTTCATTGCTGCACTTACAAAACAAAGATGCCTTTCCCTATCTTGAGCTAGTTTAATCCAGTCCACCTCATTACAATTTATCTCTATCTTTAGCTTGTTCTATCCAGCCCAGCGTATTATTCCATATCCATATATGGAGCTAGTTCTATCCAGTCTACCTCATTACACCCTATTTACCTCAGGTCCATTCTAATGCTATCCTCCCATTTAAATATAGGTCTTCCCAATGATCTCTTCCCATTGGGAATTTACTAACTTTTCGCCACCTCACTTTTTTAATTCTAAACCAAAATTATATAAATGTTTCAGCAAAAAACAAGTAGGCCTATACAATGTTAATTTTTTTTGGTAAAACAATCTCGTAAACACCGTTCAGAGACAATTTGATTTTTTTAAATTCTGTCATCAGTAAGATATCCGTAATTTTGGAGTCAGTAACAAAATCACGATTTTCTTCGAAATATGACCATATAACATAAAAATATTCATATTAAAAGAATCACTAAACGGCAGACAGACAAATATGGATAAAGACAGAATTTTAGGACAACATTTTTTGAGAGGGGGGACACATTAAAGTTTATTAATACTTAATAATACTCATAAGCTCAAAAATTTCCGTGACCATAGTAATTTATCTATAGGAGAAGGTTGCATTGGAGAAAAGTTATTACTTTGTTTCTTGACTAATTGTTTTCATAGTTGAATTCCTTCCATTAATAATTCTCAATAATATGGTTTCAAGTTTGACATTGCCTTAGAACGAATCATCACAATTGAATTGTTGCATGTGTTTTCCAAACTCCTATTGCAGACTTTCATATAAACTGTTAGGATAGAGAGAAATGAATTTCAAAAGATCGAATGTTTTATTGAAGCTACTTTTAGCTTACAATTAAAATATGATAAATCCTTTTTTTTTAAACAAGCCTACATGATTGATACTTGGTCTACTAAGATTATGTTCAAATAACTATGGACTACCACCTTGAATATATAAAAAAACTGGTACCTTTGGGTTATACAAACATAACTAAGCAGGTTTACGTTAATTGAGAGAAGATATATTTCAGAAGGGATGTATTTCTATGTTTAGTATCATATTTAGGGACGACAAATATTTAGAATACAAATTTAAGATATATTAGCTAGAACTAATGCATAGAATTTTTTAAGACCAAGCAAGTGACTGTAAATTCATACTGTAAGGGTAAAAAAGCACAAAAATAATAACTTTTTTTATTTTATATTCCCCCCCTTGATAGCCAAGTGAAATTCCGGGCTCTCCTCTGAATATATGAATAAATATTTTTGCCTTTTAGACCATGATATTATTATTTAAAGGATTCATTTTTGGTAGCAGCTTAGGGATAAGATAATTTAGAATAAAACACCCGCATGTTTTTATATAAAATCAAACACTAAACATTATGGATCACACGTGAAAAGCCACGCTGAACTGCATCAGTAGAGGCGTGGACTAATTTTCTAGCCCGTCTAGTCTGTTTTACCGGTGACGGTAAGCTCAAGGCTGGAATCCTGACCGACGTACTGAGATGTCATTTTTATCTATCCTCACGTAATTGATAATGCATTTCTTCTAAATTAATTTTCCTCATCTGAACCTCATCATAGTAATTAAAATACGTAAAGCTCAGACGGATATTGTGACGCTAAGAAAAGAAAATAATTTGATTCCCAGTGTACCAAGCCGAGATTCGAGACTTGACCGGCCAACTCGTATATCTTGAGGCTGATGCCATAGCACCGTTATACGAGGTATCGGTGTATGCCAGTGTATTGAGTACTTTAGTTAACCAAGTTAAATTTATTACTATCAAATTAATTGATTGATAGATTGATGATTGTGCAGCTCAATGGTTGGTTAGATGTGTTTCTCATTCATCAATAGCTGGACATGGACATGATCAAAATATGACCTTTAAAATGACCTAAATATTCTAAAAAAAATACTTGAAACTTTTAAATATAGCTTTAAAATATTAATAGAAGCTCTTAATAAATGCACTTGAATAAATAAAAAAAAAGCACTTTACGATGTAGTGTAAACTAAAAAATTGCTTACATATGTAATGAAAAGCATTTAGGTTGAATATGAAGGTGAGGCGATAAAAGGCAAGTGATTTTGTAGTTTTTATAGAAAAACACTTTTTGATCAAAATAAATAAAATATTGCTCCAGTACATATATAGAGTTGTATTTTATCCACTGGGTGATATAAACATTTGTTGAATATATTTTGTCAGCATAGTGGCATTAGATGATAAATTTTTAAATGAAGAGAAAAAGTTTTCATTAAATTCCAGGACACCCTTGACAGATATTCAACAACTGTTGATATCACCATACATGGAAAATGATTAAACTCTATGTCTGTAATGAAATAATATTTTATTCATTTATATTAAAAAAATGTTTTTTATACAAACAGCTTATATTTTCTCTCGTTCGAAACATACCCAACTTAACAGCTCTTGCATTCAACTATATTACAAATACCTGCTTCGGAATTAATATCTACCCCCTCCCAACGCAACCCTCTCCAGCCTAGTATCAATGTCTCACCAGGAATGTGTAATTTACAACCATTCAAGCAAAGAATGTAATCAGATGTACTGGTTAAAACTAATTCAAGCTAGTGCTAGGTGGCGTACCTTATTAAAATTCGGCGATGAAATTATCAAATTTATAATTTTCATTATAGTAGGTAAATAAGTATAAAAGTACCTAAATCAGTCATCTCTAGTGCAATACAATGCTCTGTTGGAGCTAATATATTAATATATTCACTGATTGTACCGATAAATCTAAAACCAAATAATACGTGTGCATCCTATATTTTCATCCTTTTAAAAATCCAACTATATTAAGCGCAGATGTTTTCATTTTTAATATAATTTTTCCTTATGAAAGCCAAATAAAATATATATAAATCTAGTCATTAATAAGTATAAAAATCCTGTAATGATGTCTAATTTCACTTTATTTTTCATAGAAAGAACCTGATCTGAAAGCTAGAAAAGTTATTAAATTATCTTTAAGGTTTCTTGCTTCAAATCATGGATTATCCATATTTAACTTTTGATAGATTTTAACAAATCCTACAAAATATTACTAATAGTATCGTAAATTTTTAGTGATTTTAGAGCTAAAATTTATCCTTTAATTTTCTAAAAGACACGTATTACGTAAAATAAATTCTAAACTACCCAGGACATAAACATTTATTATAATATTGGCCTGGGTTTTCAGGAAGAAAGAATAAGGATACACCCAGCAGGAATTCAAACCCCCCATCACCATCAAACCAGTATGAACAAGTTTAGCGCTTAAACCACGGGTCCACCAATGAAGGTGTTATAGATTTGTGAACCTAAATGGTTTGAAAGAACTAAGTTCGATCCCAACCAACTACAACTGGGCGATGGAAATATTTATCTTGCTCTAGAGTGGACCCCCACTTAATTTGTGGACAGCCCTTGNTTGTGAACCTAAATGGTTTGAAAGAACTAAGTTCGATCCCAACCAACTACAACTGGGCGATGGAAATATTTATCTTGCTCTAGAGTGGACCCCCACTTAATTTGTGGACAGCCCTTGCTTCTTTATTAACTGGTATTCGGTTTAAATAAACATGACCGAACAGAGAAAACAATCACTGGCTTTTAACAACCTGCGTTCTTTAAATAGTACTCCGGGTAGTTGACCGGTATACTGACATGGTTATACTATTTGGAACACGTAGAGATGAATATTTTCCGGCCGATTTTTAATATAGATATTCTCCAGACCAGTGGCTTGCGATTTATTTAGTCACCTTTTATACCAGTTGAAACATTCACGTTGCACATAACATAATTAGCATGACACATATAATTGAACATATATTTACAAGTGCTACACTTATTCTGACTGGAAAGAGCATGACATACGTTGCTGCGATGCATAAAATATGACACATGTGAATAAGCACTTTTTTAGTTGTTGCTTAGTCAATGATAATTGAGGATATGTCTGAAAATGCAGTAAATAATTTAGGATGACCAACCATTTAAAATAATCAATCATCATTTTATCCTAACTCTTGTGCTGCATTTTCACAAGATGTATATTTCATAAAAATGTTGCATATTTCATGCACTACCGTGAGTGAAAGCTGTACTAAGTGCATTGTACTGGTATGTGTTTTGGAATGTGGCAACTAAAGACTATTACATGTACTGTATATAGGCCAATTTTCATACAAAGCATCCTTATGAGCTATCTTATTTTACTACCAGAATCCTTGTAAAAAAGAGTATCTCCGATGGTTCTTCATAAGAAAGTTGGACTTTTAAAGACGTAAAATAATATTTTGGGGGAAGAGTGTAACAAATATTTAAGTCAATTTTAAATTATTTAATTATCTTAAGGATGATTTAATGAAAATAAAATCCAAACAAAAATGGGCAACTAAAGATTATAATATAATGGTAATATATTTAGATCATAGAATCCTAAGGGATCTATTAGTTAAGTATTTAATTATTATTTGAAGTAGTAACATACCTCGTCAATAACATACACAATGTCAGATACATTCAATCACAGATCGCAGTAGTCGATAAGTGATTTAAAGATTTGATTGTTTTTAAGAAAAAAATAAGAGGAAATAAATTAATGGAAGGGAAGATTTTTGTGAAAATCTTTCCATTTCAGCTTTATCCTTGTAAACTCTATTTTAAGCCACCAGTGGTACATTCAACTTGATAACTTTTCAATTTTTTTTTAAATCCACTAAACCAAGGCTCGTGGTTTAGATTTTCGCCGCGGCAAAATAAGAAACATATTTTTGGTGAAAATAGACCTAACTATTTACGGTGGTAAATATATGGCAGCAGGGATTAGTTGCTGTGCCTGCGCTAAAATCATATTATTTTTAAGTAATGTGCTTGCATAATTATTATATGTAATAGATATAATTTTGAATCATGAAGTGAAATCATAAACACTAGACTCTTGATTACCAGGGCGGTAAAAGAGTGAAGTCACAAGTCTTATTTAATTGACCAAGTGGAGTAAGGTCATGTTTTATCTCTACCAATTGGAATTCAATCTTTCCAGTGTCTGATGTCTGTTCCACGTTTAATGACAAATGCGAGAGATAATTTTAACTAAATTTTGCAGTGACATTCCTTTAACCTATGCCGAGTGAGCAATGTATTACAGTTTTGCCATCTGGCTGTCTATTTCAAAATGATGGTCTTTCTTAAAGTATTTAGTTTAATAGAACATTCTAAATTATTCGAATTTAAAATTTTAAGCCGTCGGTCAAACACCTAGGGCGCACATTTAGGAATTTTGAAATCTATTACGAAACTTACTTCTTAAGCTTCACAAAATACGATTATTCTCTATGAATATAATACATTTTTTAAAATGGTATTTAATTGTTTCTCTTTTAGATCAATCGCCAAGGAAAAATATCATCTTAAAATTCCAAGATAAATTGAAGGGGTTGGAGTAAAAATATGATAACCCTCATTTTATGAAAAAAAATGTTTTAGCGCAGATTTCTGGTATCTTACCTCTTGGACTACAAGATATTTTTTTTATAGTCAGTCGATATTTTGATGATAAATAATATCAACGAATATTTTATTTGTTTCTTATAACAAGATTTCTGGACTTTATATACGTTTAAATAATGAAACCATCCAATCTAAACCTATGAGGGTTATCATGTTTTTGCCCTAACCCTTTCAATTAAGGGAAATATTTCAACTTGAAACCCAAAGAGAAATTTCTCCTAATTAAATCTTAATCCTATACTAACGATAAGAATAATTTCTTTATATCATTTGCTAATGTTTGTGTGTTTATTCACACCCTTCAGGAACCCCTATAATAGATGCCATAGAAGCTGAAAGCTTGCACACTTACAGTAAAGACAACGGTAAAGAACCTAACGTAGTCGGTTTTCCAATTTATTTTTTCTGAGGGTAATGTACTTAACGGCCAATAAAGATTTTTTTTTAAAATTTAGCTTTAGCAATTTTGATTGATATTCGTATTTAGGCACTGATAAAAACTATAAACAAAATGGAAGCTCTAATTTTTCCATGAAATACATTAGAGTTTAATTTAGACTAGTATAAATTTCCTATTTGAATCATAATTCTGCAACTAATTTAGGAACGAAATAACTCACCGTTGTAAATATATCATAATATTAAAAACAAAAATAAATTTGTAATTGAAATATATTATTTATTAAACCATCAAATCACCAGATATAAGCAAATATAAAATTTTTTAATTAGTTACTTTGAAAATTTTAAATTGGTTGCTATGCTCTTTGGTGGACGGAGATGTAACTCTTTTCTCAATCATTCTGTAACAGCGTGTATTATTTAAGCTATAGCTCTTTGGTGGAATATGATTTTTTTAATGAGAGCCCCTTATTTTTTATTACTATTCTTGTAGACCGCGTTGTGTTTGGCAAAACGATGGTTTTAAGCTTTTTAAAGTGTAAGCTGTCACGAGAAATGAGCCTAATATATTTCTGAGTCGTTGGCGCCTGGTGCTGCATTAGAATTTGGCCTATTCAAACATATTTGGGGAAGGTGCAAGTGTAAGCTTATAAACAAAACATTATTTTTACTATGCAAGTTACAAATCCATTAGTTTTCTCTTTTGCATTCTATTGTTAACATTAACATATAATCTTTGAAAATGGCTTACAGTCTGGTAGAGAGAAGAGAATTGATGTTTATCTATGGATCCGAGGCTCAATATATTGGAAGAACGGCGGCAATATTGAACCAAAAACATCAGGATGAAAATGTATCACATAGTTATGTTTTGGACCTTGTTTCAAAATTTAAGGAAACTGGATCTGTCACAAACAAAATATAGATTGTGTGTATTATATTGGTTGAACTAACTCAAATAGAAATGTTGTGCACTTTAATAGCAAAATCCCAAAAGTTTAGTGCTGAAAGTGTCTAAAACTAATGGTGTATCAATTGTTTCGGTTCATTAGACATTGACATTCATATAAAATACGGGTAAATTAAACATTTATCGAAGATGATATTGTTAGGCGAGTACAGTTTTGCGAAGAAATGGTCGAATTATTAAATGCGAATGTATTATTCTTATAAAGTATTTGCTTTTCTGAAGAGTACACTTTTTCCTTAAGTGGTTTTGTTAATAAACAAAGCTGTCGTTATTGGAGTGATCATAATCCTCGTATTTTTACTAATGTACATACACAATGGCCAGAAAAACAAACGTGTGGGCAGTTGCATAAGGTGACATGATTATTTGTCCAATATGTATCAGGGGAAATTTGACCGGGAAAAAATACTTGAAAATGCTTGAGGAAGCCAATCATCCTATCATAGTGCACGTCCTAGAAAATCAACTAGAAAATCATGGAAACACGGAGCTTAATGAAGATATTCTACACTTTAAACAAAATTGAGCTCCTCCTCACCATACATTACTCGTTCGTGGATGGTTAGACAAAATATTTAATGGACAATGGATTGGCAGAAGAGGACCAATTGAGTGGCCAGCAAGGCCACTTCATTTAACGGTCATAGGTTCTTTCATGAGGGCATTTAATGTCCACTGTTTATGGGACTAAGCCAGCAAATATAAAAGAGTTGAAAAATAGAATAACAACGGAATAGAGAAGTATTACCAATCAAC